>CAUYQG010092518.1:0-18468 GCA_963574415.1 Tarsius wallacei
TATTTTAAAGATGTGAGGTACAATTCAGGATTATGTATACAAGTGGTCATCGTACAGGTAAAGTTTAAGCCTCCCTTTGGCCTTCATTTTGCCTGATTTGAGAACAGGTACCCTTATTAATGTTATGTGCCCTCCACCAGCAGTTTCCGGCTACTGCCGATCCCTTTCTTATTGTAGAATGGTAAATGTTCAGGGTCTACTTATGAGTGAGAACATGTGGTAATCAGTTGTTTGTCATAAATCACTGAGTATTATAGACTCTAAATTCAAGTTGCTGCAAAGTCCATAATTTTGTTCTTCTTTATGGCTGCATAATATTCCATCGTGTATATGTGCCATAATTTTGTATCCAGTCCAGTTTCGATGGGCAGCTTGGTTGGTTCCATGTTTATGCAATTGTAAATAGTGCTGCAATAAACATGCATGTGCAGGTATCTTTTTTATAAAGTGATTTAAGTTCCTCTGGATATATTCCCAGTAGGGGATTGCTGGGTAATATGGAAAGTCAAAGTCTAGTTCTTGTAGAAATCGCCACAGTGTTTTCCATAGAGGTTGAACTAGTTTGCATTCCCACCAGCATTGTAAAAGTGTCCCCTTTTCTCTGCATCCTCACCAGCATCTGTTGTTTTTTGTTTTATTAACGATGGCCATTCTTACCGGAGTTAGATGGTATTTCAATGTGGTTTTGATTTGCATTTCTCTGATTATTAGTGAGGCTGAGCATTTTCTCATGTGTCTGTTCGCTGCTCATATGCCTTCTTTTGAGAAGTGTCTATTCATGTCTTTTGATCACTTTTTCATGGAGCTGGGTTTTTTTTTATAAAGTGTATTTAAATGTTTTCATCCACAATGATCCAATTCTGTCAACCCAAAAATTGGCAAATGTTATTAACTGTAACCAGTCAACCATCGTGAGAGCTTTTCATTCCATGGGCAAGTGAAAATCGCTACAAACTTATGCATCAACCCACTATGTTCTTTTAAAACCTGATTCCATTTAAATAATAGTGTCCTTAGGAGCATGGGACATGTTAGGACCTCTTTCTTCATCCCACCTCATGCCACCTCAGCCCTGCCTGCAACTACCTAACATGTTTTAATGCTGGAATAGTAGATGTGCTCATTGGAAGACATCCTCAGAGACATAAATTAAGAGCAAAGTGGCAGGAACTGTGTCTGTCTTATTTATAGCAGTTGCACCAGCACTTTGTACAGTGCCTAACACAGAAAAGGTGTTCTGTAAAATATTGTTACATTATGAGTGAAATGATATTAATTATTGTTTTGTTTCTTTCGGAATTAGGGCTCTATTTTTATCTTTATCAAGTGAAAATTAGCGTCAGATTAGCTCTTTTAAAATTAGCTTCTCTGAAACTGGTTAGATTATTTATTTTGGACACTTAAAACAGGAGAAATGATGGAAATTATAGATCATAGGGAAGCAGATTTTGACCAGAATCAAAGGAAGCTGTTTTTAATAGTCACTAAAGCTGTGAAAAATTTGAAAGATCTCCTCCACAATGTGATAGCAATAAAGTTGTTCAAGCAGCTCCTGGAAAATCATTTTGTGGAATTGATGTAGAGGATAAATGTAGATCTCAGATACAATGTAAAGAACTTGAACTAGATGATGATACAATCCCTTTCCAGATTTATGTATTTGCTTGTGTTTTTTGCAAATATTTATTATCTGTTATGTACCACACATGATAACATAGAGTGAAGCTCAAAGAATAGAAAGACCTGGTTATAATCCCGGATGCACTCTTTACTAGCTGCGAGTCCTGGGTTAATTTACTGAACATTTCTGAGCCTCGGTTTCTCCATCTGTAGCAATGGAATAACATGACCTCATAGGGTGCTTGGGAAGATTACATTAGAGAACATCGAGTGCAGGGCACATAGTAGAAATACAGTATGTTTGTTTTCTTTTTTAATTCCTGAATTATTTATCTGATTTCATTTTGAGTAATAAACTAAAATTAGGATCTGTTACTGATTTAGGACCTGACTAGCTCATTTGATCTCATGAGATCTTAACGGTTTCATCATCTGCAAAATGAAAATAACAATACCTACCTCACAGGTCATTATGAGTATCAAGTGAGCTAATTTAGGTCATGTTTCAGGCACATAAGAGATTTTCCTGTCATTTTGAGCTGGATGATTTTTTTTAAAGAAAGTTTCAATAACTCTTTGTTCCTTTCCCTCAGGCCCCGCCCCCATGTCCTGTAGATCAAGTGTTTTTAATGGGAGTGATATTGCCCCCAAGGGGGTGAAAATTGGTTCCTGGAAAATGAAAAACAGTCTTACTCTTTTTATATGTAAAGTACAGATACATATAATCCATAAACAGACACACAGTATATCTGTGGTATTAAAATTTTATGAGGGGTAAGGCGTTTAGGGAAAAAAAAATGTCTAAAAAGATTCCTGGGGTGTGAGGTGCAGAGATAGTGGGAAAAAGGTTAAGAAACATTGCTCATTGCACTAACATAGAATGTGTGCATAAAACCATTGCTAGAATTAGAGCACAACTGAGGAGGCAAGTGCAAAATGCCTTTTTCTTAATAACCCCAGAGGTGAGTTTTCTATTTTATCTCCAATGAATACTATATTGTTCATTTTTCTAAACCACCCCCACTTTTTTTTGACTCACTATGTTATCAAACTCCAAATCCACCAAATCTGAGAAAAGTAGAAAGATTAATAAATGTATTTGAGTCGGAATACCAGAGAGTGCTCTTTTGGCATGGCTTAAAATAACATTAGCATTCTTTTTAATTTTCTGGTTAGGCCCCTGTGTCGATTAAAATATGGCTTAACACCAGGGTGCATCACTTGGCACATTCTGTTCATCATGCATTTAAAAACGGTTGAAATAAAAACTTCCCCTAAATAGTGTGGCCTGTGTTTGTGATTTTCAAAACCACCTTGGGCACAATATTGAATCCTGTCACCTCGAGGGAGGAAAAGCATTTAAAGGTAGAATTGCTACCCTTTCTTGCTCTTAATAACACATTGCATCTGTAATGCAAGGGGAAATGAAGAGGTTGGTTTTGGAATAAACTTATGTGTAGTTTGTTATTTAAATTCCATAGACAATACCCCATGGTGCTGGTGCCATATGATAATGGATGATTTTTACACTCGAGAATCTGAATCACAAAGCTGCATTGGAATTACACATAGTGGTTATAGAAACATCTGTATAAGAAAATACCAAAGGACAGCCTGGTGTCATATAAAAACTATTTGCCGATAAATCTGCTTTTGATGGGCTACTAAAAATGGACACATCAGGCATAAAAGATGTGTGTGTGTCTATTACATAGGCTAGCTTTGTGAAGGATGACAAGCTTCCACTGGTACACTGAGATAAGAAACAGCTGTCGTTGGCATCGACGACTGCAAGAAATGAAATGATAATTCTATGGCACACTTAGAGAGTTAGCACATATTTGATCAACTTTTGAATGGATGCAAGACTAGCATTATCTGGCAGCCCTAAATGAAATTGCCAACCAACCCTTTAACAATCTCTTGAGAAGAAACACTGAATCCAATCTCTTAGAACTATCATCCAATTGTGTTATTTCTAAAGCAAGTAGTTCCTGTGTGTGTGTGTGTGTGTGTGTATGTGGTTGTGACAAGGCAGGGCAGGAATGGGGGAGGCTGTTATTTTCTTCTTTTTTTATTGCATCAAGGACATTTTTGAGTATAAAATTTCAGGGTTTCAAATGATGACTGCAAAGCAGTTGCTTAGGTGAATTTATAAAGTGCGAGTCAAAGGGAAAAAAACATCTTTCAGGAAAAATAATACACTGAATCTCACCATTGGACCTATGTGATAGCTACACATAAAGACAAATGGCATTTTTTAAGAAACAAAAAGTTGAATTAAGAATTCCAATTACAAAAGCTTAAAATTTTATATTGATCTGGAATTTATAATTTTTTGAAAAATTATTTAAAACTTTTTTCCAGCTATTTAGTTCAAGCATATTCTGATAACTCTTCCAGCATTTAATTGCGATTGTTTTGTTGTCATTGTTTTTCCTTTTAATGCTTAACACTGCAAAGTCAACTCTAGGCATTTGATATAGGTCTTGCCATCAGCTCAGCCGGGCATCACCGATTTTCCTCTGTCCCTTGCTAGGTTACCTGCATGAAGGCTTTTCATTTCATGTAGAAAGCCCCTGAGCCAGGCTGGGCATTCAGCAGACCTCTTCAGCACACTTCTCTCTGAGAGATGCCTAGGAATAGTGAAGGAAATACAAACAGACTCTTCTGGGACCAGAGGACATATCCAGCTTCCTCTGAATTGGAAAGAATTTCTGGACCATTAGAATGATAAAGAACTGAAAAGGGATAATGAGAGAAATTGTGAGGCCTCTGCCCATAGAGACCTTTAAGGAAAGAATAGCCAGTCTTTTCTCAGTTTACGAATTCACAGGCTTGGTATTTGCAGCCAGTGAGGGCTGAACCAAATGCTTTCTGGAATTATCTTCTTCCTTTTGTGATGCTGAGATTTAAGAAGAAGGTACACTGAGAAGCCAGGAGATATAATGTCTGGTTCCTCACCATGTCTCCTGCTAGATAGGGCTAGAGTTTTACATTTCCTTAACATCAGGCTCTGACCAGGTAGGTCAGGGAGTCCAACTCATGTTATTAAATCAGGTCTTATTTACTCTGTGAACCAATCTGGACAGGAAAGCTGTATCCTAGAGAAGAAATAAGGACAAGAGGAGAGTTGGGCAGAGAATGAGAAAGGCAAGGATGTAAGAAACAAAAAGGGAAGGGAAGGGAAAGGAAAAAGACTAGAGAAAGGACAGAGGGAAATTGAAGGCAAGAGACTACTTCAAAACAGCAGCTAAATAAATGTCTTTTCTCTCCATATTAAAAATTCCTGTCTGCCAAAATGAAAAAGCATAATTAGTGCGTAAATATAAATTTATTTCTTATATCGTTTAAATGACATATCTCCAAGGTACAAACAGCATGTCTTGTTAAAGGTTGGGTGATTCGATTCCTCTATTACTCTATATAAAACAAAGCTGGAGTTTCATTACCCTTAAATTGTCTGGCAGTGGGTGAAGTTAACTTTTATTAGAAGCTGTTCTTTCATATTATACAGTGTAGTCAAGGATATATTAGCTTTGACGTTTTCTTACATCTCAGTACACTGTGGAGTGAATTTACTGTGAGACTAATTTAGAAGGGAGCTTTTCATAGGAGGAAATAATGGTCAGCATTAGCTGTGCTTTCAATTATTAGCAGGATGAAAATTCAGAAAAAAAGTACCTACGCATAAAATTGCTAGATGTTAATAATAATGCTTCTTATATTTCTATTTCTGATTATATTCTGTCTTTCTTAAAACTCTAGTGTCTAAAATTGTATTCAGGAGACAGGTTTTATTGTTACGGAAAGGTTATAGTGCCTCCTAAACAAGATTATTTTGTCTTAAAGAAAGAAAAAAATCAGATTAAACGTTACATAAAAGGTATTTGTAGAGGTTCGGCTTTGAGAAAGAAAAAAAACCCAACCTCTTCAACATAAACACTTTTTTAAAAAGTAGTAAAGATGATTCATTTGACTGATACACAATAAAGTCATTATAAGACAAATTCCCAGTATGTGAAATTAAATTTCACCTGTAGGTCTCTTTACTCATCAAAAAAGTTTTATTACGCTCTGATATCTGGTACCATTCTATCACTTTTGGTTATCTTTTCTAAGAAGATCATGCTGGCCAGCTGACATTTTGAGGCACTAATTAAGCATATAATTGGTAAATGAATTTGGCTTCTCCTTAAACCAAATAAAGAGAAAACAAGCATACCAGAGTGATAAGCGCAGTACTTTAGTTTCAATAACTTAGAATGTAAATATAGCACAGAGGGATGTTTCAGCTGCTAAACTAATAAAACTCAGTCAATCAAATAGGAAAAGATATTGAGAAGCAGCAACAGGAAGCGTTACAAGAAAAGCATCCAATGAAGACACATACAAGAAACTCCTTCTATTCATTCAGTTTCTTACCTGTTCCATAGGTTTAGCAGTGGAAAGGTTTTTTTTTTTTTCTTTGCATTTATCTTTGTGCCTGAATGAGTTCAATTTCACTTAGATTAGGACAGAAATTTCAGAACAGCAGGTTAATCCGTCCTGTCTTCATGGGCAACTGAGCAAACAGACCAATATCAGTGTAAAATAGTAATTCTGGAGATTAATGTTGTCTTTCCTGTTTGCAATGAATTTGACCTCCTTGCCTTTCTTTTCTCCTCTCCCCCCCCCTTCAGCTTCTGTCCAGGGTCCCTGGGAGAGAGCCATCTCGCCAAACAAAGTGCCCTACTATATCAAGTAAGTTGAAAGAATCACTTTCTTAATGGAACATTGATTGTGACTAATCTGTATATTCACAAATGAATTTATTTTTAAAATGTGACACTGGCCTGGCCTACAATACCTGTTTCTTTCTTTCTTGAAGAAGCTTGGAAAGTAAAGTCATGCTAAAATTACCATTGTAGATTTGCTGATGTAGTAGAGAACCACTTTTAAGTAAAAATCATTTAATGCAGCATATATGAGTGTTTTGTGATATGGGGCAAATTTTTCATAATAGAACACAAAGCTCCAGATAAATGTATTGATAGTGGGAGTGAATATTTGCAAGAACAACTTCATATATTTAGAGGTTTTTCCACATTTTTTTTCTTTAGACAGAGAGAGAAGATTTCTGCGGTTATGTATATACAGACTGTTTTAGGTGAATGAATACTTCATATATTCAAAAGGCAGAAATCAGCAGTCCCAGATTTGTGGAACTGAGTTGTTCATACTTGATACATAGCACTCAGTATTTGTCACCTAACAACAACAGAATGGTACTGTTTTATAAGATCATTTGTGTCCGACACAGGAATACACATGCTAGAAAGTACCTTCTGAAGGATATTGCATGAAATCTAAATTATGATACATTGGGTCAACATGAAAGAGACAGGGGAGAGGATATTGAGTGATTATGATGCCTTAACAGTCTCTCATCAATCGTGCAGTAGAATCTAACTTAAATTTAACTTTGAACTGGCTACCTCAACAACAATTAAAATTGATCAGGCTTATGAAATAGTCTTGAATACCAACTGAAGTCTTTGAACTTGCTTCTGCCGTGAGTCTGACTGAAAATATTAAATGTTTTTCCATTTTTTCTACCTGCCATCTTTTATAGAGTCTGTTTTTATTCTTCCACTGCCCATCAATTCTTCTTAATTCAGTTCTAAAGCAATAACAGCAATTCTAGATCTTCATTACTACAGTTCTCAAGAAATTTGATCTCATGCCTCTATTTTGTTAATGCAGAAGAATGAGAGTGAAGGTACTCTTTTGGCTCTTCAAGAAAAGAGTCATCCTTTAGGAAATGGTTTGCCCTTTGTCTTATTTAATTTGAGACAAGGTATCTCTTAACTTTAAAAATTCTTCTTTAATATACTTTGATCCTGCCTTTAATTTTTTTTTTTAATGTAATTTAATTTTTTGTCCTATTTAGCTGATTATTTTAATCACTCTAAGTTACATATTTTAAGAAAATAACATGTTTTATTAACTAATATATTGAATTAAACATGCACTGTATTGCTTTATTTCAATGTACATTTAATGGAACCGTTTTATCAAACTCTTCACAATGATTTTCTACATTAGTATCTTTGTCATCACAAATTTTTATTTCTGATGGATATGTTTGAGACCTGCTACTTCTTTAACCCATTTTTAAAGCTCTCGCTTTTATACAATTCCTTTATGAGCTGAAACACTATTTTTGCTCTTTTTCTCCTTTCGTAGATGAGGTTTTAGGACCACTTGAGAATTCAAGTCAACTTTAAGTCATTATTCTCCAAATGGTACCTGTTTGGGGCTCAGTACAGGTCTCACATGGATTCCTAGGGTCCCCCCAGGATGAATGTCCTTTCCCTAAATATTCATCTTCTCCTTCCTGATATTACAACTACTGCAAGAGATTCTACTACATTGCTGTGGGGAAATGGAAATGAATTTAGTCCAAAAATTTAAAAGGAGACAAATTCCAGTAAAGCTGTAATTCTCCCCTGTGAATTAGTCTTTTGCTGCTCCTCCTGGGATTAGAGAGTAGCTACAAATCCTATTTGTCCAATGCTTCTTCATGAACTTGATAATCACTGTGGTGATATTGATATGGACACATCTGTGAATAAGAAAACTTGAATTACACTCCTGGCTTTGTCATTATTTGATTGTGTAGCCTTGGGCAAATCACTTAACCTGTACAAACCTTGGTTTCTCATTTATAAAATAAAGAGTTGGAATAGAGAACATCTAAGGTCCTTTTTGGCTCTAAGTCTCAATGAGTGTGACTCATTCAGCAGTCTTCTCCAAACTCAGAATCCTAAGATTTCAGCTTTTGTTCAAGATGTTTTGATTTTTAAGATTCATTATTTTAATTATTAACATAATATACATTCTTCTTATTTTAAAAAAACTATGGAAGTTTTCTTTTTCCATGGTTTAATTAGCTTTAGATATGCCCTGTCAACTCATTCAAATTTCTCCAGGTATCTCTTTAAAGAGCTCAAATCAAGGCCGGGTTTGGTGGCTCACACCTATTATCCCAGCACTTTAGGAGGCCGAGGCGAGAGGATTGCCTAAACCCACGGGTCCGAGACCAGCCTGGGCAACTTGGCGAGACCTCCTCTCTACAATAAATCAAAAAATTAGCCAGGTGTGGCGGTGCGTGCCTGGAGTTCCAGCTACTTGGAAGGCTGAGGCAGAAGGATCACCTGAGCCCAGCAGGTCAATGCTGGGATGGCTGTGAGCAGGCCCCTGCACTCCAACCTGAGCAACAGAGTGAGACACCAACTCAAAAAAAATAAAAAAATAAAGAGCTCAAGTCTTGGTGTATAATTTAAGGCTATTATTCTTCTTGACCCAATGATAAGAAATATAGAAAAACAGAAAAATTAGCAGGAAGGTGAGTATGGAGACCTTAAAATCCTCTGAAATGATCAGTTCTTTGGAATGAGGAAATTACATAATTTCTCAAACACGTCTCTGAAACTTTATGGAGAGCAATTCTCTCTGTAATTATAATCTATTTGCAATTAAAGATTATATAATTTCTCCAATATAAATCTAAAATGTTAAGCTGAAATATAGGGAAAACATATGTTCATAAAATGTACATTGTCAGTAAACAGACTATTGTCATTTATCTTATTATTGCCCACCACCATTGTCTTAAACATTTAATTGAAGGCAAATTAATTTGATGTACAAGGCTCAGTGGACTTCAAGCACTGGCTAATGCCATTTATAATCTGAGATGCAATATTGGTCCAAAAATAACAATAATAATAAATTTACAAAGACAATACCTCAGAGAGTCCCTATTTTCTTATCTTATTTTTCTTGACTTCCATTCAAGAGGTTTTGCCACATGTGCCCAACTGCAAAACCAGGTGTCTTCCTGGCTATTTTTTTTTTTTAATGCTTTCTAAATTTTCCTTCTCAGTGCTAGGATAAACTTATCACCCAAATGACAAGAAGTTTCTATATCAATAGCACAGTTCCTAGTTGGTTGTTTAGTTGTGTACTCATCTTTGAGATTTTAAGTCATTAACATATTTTGCTCTAGATTGCAAATCAGGCAGTGTTTATGCCTGCATCCTAACACCAGCTTTTCTTTTCTTTTTTAAATTTTTTTATTTTAAAATTGTGGAATACAGTTCAGGGTTAGGTATACAAATATTCATTGTGCAGGTACCTGACACCAGCTTCTCAGATGATGCTAAGAACCTTGATTTTGATACTTCAAACTACATGTTTGTCTAGTTTATTAGTCCATAGCATACATCATTGTTACAGTTTTCATATTCCCTCTCCCTTGGGGCTCTCTTAGTACTGCCAGCATCTTTTTCAGGTTATTTGATTACAGCCTTCATTGCCACTGAAAAAATAATCACCAACAATGTTCAACCTGTTACAACTGCCTTTTTTACTCTCTGCCATTTTGTAGTTTTTTGGCCTACTGTCAAACTCATGAAAATTTCAATATAATAGCCTTTAACCAGCTGCTGCATTCTGTTAGGATTTCTTTCACCTTTTTATGTTGCATACTCCCATATGGGTAAACCAAACAGAGCCAAGAGCTGAGACTCTCGTGCTCTCTTAATAAGTTAGAAAATTATTCTTATGTGTTCTGGACTGTCAAAAGAATTTAAAAATTCCAAACTTGTGTGTAGGATGTTCCAGCATAGATGTCATAATAAGAGCATAAGAAATATCACATTGGGTCAGACCAATAGGGCAACTAGTCCAGAACTCTGTCTCAGATGAAAGTACCAATGGTTGTTTTGTCAGTTAACCTAGTAATTTGCACCTAAAAAATTAGGATTCATCATGACTATTTCTATTTTTATAATGCATTATAAATCAACTGGTAGTGAGTTTATTCAATGATATCTTAAACATTTCCCATTCCCCACCTCAGCCTTGCCTTAGGAATAATAAGTTCAATAAATATACTAACTTCTATATAAATAAAGGCATGTTTGAATTTCTCTTGACTCTGCATCCTTTAACTTCAAGGAATGGCCCCAATTAAGTGCTTTGGAGCCCACTATATACATTTATATTTACCCAGAGTTGACTTTAACCTCACATTCACCCACTAATGCTTTTCATTTTCATCTTCCTAGTCTGAGAAATTCTAATCCTTTTTAGTCTTTTAGTCTGTCCTTGACTGAAAGATAAGCTTTCCCCTTGATCATCTTAGTTGCTTTTCCCTGGATCTTGTCCAGCTCTGTTGTATCTTCCTTGGGATGTCGTGACTAGAACAGCCCAAATATTGGTTATGAAATTTGTTAGCATTTTCTCTAGTCTCCGCTCACTCATGAAGAAAATAAATGTTATTCACTGTCCCCCATTGGTGCAGAAATGAGGAGACCAATTGAGGTCATAACCTGTTCTACATATATTAGTTCTAGCTGAAGGTTGGTTTTCTGCTGCTTTTCTGTAATACCAGCTGAAGTGTTTGACCTTATATTTATGCCAGCTGTCCCTTAGGAAAGATTTGATTTTTAGACAAGCTGGTCCTTTCCTCCTTCAAAGACGCTGTGGTTGCTAAATATTGGGAAGAATTCACTAACGAAACTCAGTAGTAAACCTGCTGACTCAATCAGCCGTTATGCATTTCATCAGGTTCCCTTTCTAAATATCTCTGAAGCACTTCACAGAAGAATGAAAAATAGGGTTCTGGGGAACTTGCTAACTGTTCAGCTTGTTTTATGTGCAGTGCTCAAGAAGCAACTCATGTCCAAAGGAGTGTCTATCTTTGCCAGCTGGTTATTTGGGGTATTGTATATACATTGCCTGAGGACTTTGATCTACCCATCTCTCCACTCTCAATCCCAGCCATGCTTCCACAGCCATTTATTGCATCTAAGCTGCTCACAACTTTCTGGTGGTTCCTGCCTGGCAAAATGTGATATAAAACCTCCCTGGATAAAGTTAACAGTCACTTCAGTCAACGTTTATTATTACTATTGCTGTGTCTGCTGGCAAGATAGCTGGTTTGGGTTCTGACTCTCCTGCCTTCTTATGGCCTACTATTTCTATAGCTCAACTAGCACAAAAATCTGCATGGAACTGTGGCCATCTGACTAGACTTACCTTTTGGTATTTGTGTTCTATATCTTATGGTCTACATTCTGGGATCCTGCTCTGATTTCAGCACCAATGTTTTCTAACTCTAGTAGCATCTGAATCTTGACACTACCTCCCCCCGCTCCACCCGGGTGTGTATATGTGTGTATGTGTATGTGTGTGTCTCTCTCTCTCTCTCTCTCTCTCACACACACACACACACACACACACAATGTACTGCCTCTACAAGGGGGGACCCAAAAGAAAACCAGAAATATCTTGTGGAGGATGAGCCCCTTTTAGTACACTCAGAATTTGTTTCTCCAGATCAAAGGGTCAACCAAGGATTTTATCTGGAAGTTTTGAGAAGGTTGACTGGTTCTTCCACCATGACAATGCACCTGCCACACCTCACTGAATGTTTTTGACTAAAAAACAACAGGAATCCCTTGCCCAATCTTGCCCAAGGGACTTTGTTTTTATTTCCCAGGATGAAAAAAGCTCTCAAGGAGAAACATTTTGCCAACGTGAAAGAGGTGAAACAAAAAATGGCAGAAGCACTAAAAGGCATTGAAACTGACAAGTTTAAAAACTGTTTTGAGCAGTGGAAAAAGCATCTCACTAAGTGTATTGCATTAAACCGAGAGTACGTTAAAGGTGACTGATGTTTAAACATATAACAATAAATGCACATTTTTTTTATAAATTCCTATTTTGAGAGTGTCTCCCCTCATGTTACTACTTTCTGGGCAATCTTTCAGCTTCCATACACCCATATGTTTAAAGCATATCTTGCCCTCATTCTTGCTCTAGCTCCTATTTGTGCCAGGAATAGCCCCAATTCAAATTTTGGTTGGTTGATTTGTTCCTTTGAATTATTGATTGCTATTTCAGTACCTGTATGTATATACAGAGGGAGCAGTGGTTAGCTATATCTTAGATTGAACAGCAATCAACATGATAAATATCTCTCTGTGTTGGCTGGTTTGCAGTAGATATGTCTTCTGACAATGAGATGGGCTCTTATTATAAAGAGCACTGGATTAAGATATTGACTTAGAAAACATTCCCCCATTTCTTATTCCTGATACCTTACTATTCTAAGAATGATACAAGTCTTCTGACATTCATTTTGAAAATTGGCTGAATTTTAGCAGTTTTTCATAAAATATGAATATACCATATAGTATATTTTTCCATGCTATTTCTGTAAAGGGCCTTCTCATTATATTTTCCTTCAAAATATACCTTTTAACAGCTGACAAAGACAATATTAAATAGTGGAAATTTTAAATAGATTGGGCATCAGAAGACTTAAAATCTAGTTCCAGCTTTGCTGTTAACTATTTGACCAGTGGTGACTCACTTACCTTCTATGAGCCTCAGTTTCTCCTTTTGTCACTTAAAGAAGTGGAATCACATGGTATTACAGGTCATTTCCAGTCCTGATGTTCTCTGATTTTATGAATGTTGACTTTGAAATAGAAATTGTTTGTGACAGTTTTCCAGAGAAGTGAAAATGAATCTTCATATCGCCCTTGAGGATTCTTATTGCACCATCAATCTTATCAGGATAGAAAGGACAAATAATATTAAACCTTTTACTTAACCGTTTAGCACCATTGATGATAGGAAGTGGATATAACAGAGACTCAGCTGTCTAATTTGAGCTGTCAGTCTTTGAGGATGCTGGTGAATATCTCTGGGTAATTAAATTTTTGAAATCACTGCCAAAAGCCTGATGCTCTGACTTTTCAAAAGGCTTTAGTACACAAAGATAACCCAGAGGTCAGTCTCCTCTGCTGTGCTTTCTCCTCCACTGTTTGATGGCTTCAAAGGTCACATTAGCTGAGTCTCATTAAGCTCTGGAACCACAATGAAGGAATAGTCAGTAATGCATAATTGATGATATAATCATGAAAACAACTCAGGTTAAGATATTAACTGAAAGAGAGTGAAAGGGATGCCATAGTGTTATGCAGAGTACTGATTCTGGCCTTCAGTTTTGTAGACTTTGTTGGGAGATTTAGATGTTGGTATTGTCCGTGTCTCATAGGTTCATAAAATAAAGAAAAAACTCACATCCTCACATCCTTTGTCATTTCCTAAGCTGGTTTATATAATGACTAAAATAACAGATTTCATGAGAATGGGTATTGTACCTCTTTTTTAGCATAGTGCCTCACTGATAATAGATACTCAGTAAATATTTGATTGAATGGATGAACATATTTCAGTAAATCTATGTGCCTTTCATTTTCCTGATTTCTTTTACCTTCAAAAAAATCTTCTAGTGTTTGAGTGTCAATTTAAATTCATCACTTAAATACATCACTCATATCCTCTAGACATCAACTTTAATGTTAGAAAGCATGCTGAGTCTTTGATAGAGTTTCTCATATCTCCTACAGTTTGGTGCCTAAGAGACGATCCTTAGCATTCATGTCTGAATGGTACATACCAAAACCTGAGTTCTAGATTCTGTTCAGCCTTTTCTAACAATATGATTAGAGAATAACTTGGTTTATCTGGGACGGGTTTCTCCATTAATAATTAGGATGTTGAACTAGATAATGCCCAAGAACACTCTTAGCTCCGGCTTTTTTGTTTGTTTCAGTAGAATGGGGATCTTTTATTTTCCCTAAATATCATTCATGAAGCTGGATTAAGATATTGACTTAGAAAACATTCCCCCATTTCTTATTCCTGATACCTTACTATTCTAAGAATGATACAAGTCTTCTGACATTCATTTTGAAAATTATTTGAATTTTGGCAGTCTTTCATAAAATATGAATATACCATGACATATATATGTTCTGGTTTTCCAGTGGTCAATAGAACGTTAAAGTCTTCTGACATTTATTTAGAAAATTGATTGAATTTTTGCTAAGTTTTTCAGAAAGTATGAATGCACCATATAGTATATATTTTTGTGCTGTTTCTGGTAAGATCCTTCTCATGTATTTATTCCTTCAAAATATACCTTTTAGCCCTTAGCCACTGAGGCTTAAGAGAATATCACAGACAATAAACTTTCATTTTCCAGAAAATGCTGTAACATTCTATATGCTATACATAATTCCAAAGGGTGGCAAAATATATACATTACATATATATGTGGCAGCTAAAATACAATATTGTGTACAGGCAAAAAAAAAAAAAACAACTCTAGGCCGGGTTTGGTGGCTCAGCCTGTAATCCCAGCACTTTGGGAGGCCGAAGTGAGTGGATTGCCTAAGCCCGCGGGTTCGAGACCCGCCTGGTCAACTTGGCAAGACCTCATCTCTACAATAAATCAAAAATTAGCCGGGCATGGTAGTGCGCGCCTGTAGTTCCAGCTACTTGGAAGGCTGAGGTGGAAGGACCACCAGAGCCCAGCAGGTTGAGGCTGCAGTGGCCGGGAGCGGCCACTGCACTCCAGTCTGGGCGACAGAGTGAGACTCCAACTCAAAAAACAAACAAACAAAAAACTCTATTATTATACACACGGTATAGCATAGTATCCCCTGCCTCATTTGTGGCACTTTTAGGAATATGAGAATGAACATAGAACATATTTCAGGTCATTTCCTCCAAAGGAAGAGTAAATTATTTCAGATATTTCTTTGCTTTATTTTTCTAACTTTCTTACATAATTACGTGGTAGGAAAAGAACAGTAGTCGCATCAAATATATCTACATTTGAAACCCACTTTACATATTCTGACTCTGTTATTTGAGCAATTTCCTTAACCTGACATCCATTCTACTTTATGAGCACAAAAGGAATATCACTCAAGAAATGTTAATTGGTTCCCCTTCTCTCCTCTGAAACTGGTTTGAAATCTAATTGACCTCTACTAGATACTGAGTGTTGGATTTTTTAAGAAAAGACAGTTATAGAGATACAGCCAGTATGAGCTACATATTTAGAATATTTTCTAGGACTCAAAAATGTCCCTGATCAAATTAGTTTATTTTCATTCTTAGAGTTCCCACATAATTTGGGATATGTGTGAATTCCCAAACATTCCTGAGCTTCTCCTAGGCTTCTCTAATTGCTTCTTATCCTGTCCCCTGGGAAGCAGCATCCTGTTCCCTTCACAAAGGTCAGCAGCAACAGCCCAGACATTTTTAAATAACTTAGTAACCCTGAGCTGCCTCTCCCCTTCGGATAATTTCCTTAGAGCTTTAGTCCTTCGAACACTGAACTGGCTAAGAGAAAACGTCCCTTTCTCAGTGGGGAAACTCCAAATCCCATTCAGTCTTCTCCTCCCTAGTTTCAGGGAATAGAGTGGAGAAGTAGGGATTAGGGAGAGGGAATAAAGTTAACACATTCTCTCTCTCTCCTCTCTCTCTCTCTGTCTCTTTCTGTCTCTCTCTGTCTCTCTCTGTCTCTCCCTCCCTTCCCATAACCTCCCCTCCCCTCCCCTTTCACTCTCTCTGCTGTCTCTTTCCTCTCTCTCCCCTTCCTTCCCTTTCCCTTCTTCCCCCTTCTCTCTCTCTCCCTCAAGTACATGTATTTTTCTTTTCTTCTTTTAAAAAATAGATTGTGAGTGCATTGTATAAATCAGTGCTGTCATGCTGCAAATTTTTAAAATCCTTTTACAAGATAGAAAAAAAACTCTCCCTTTTTCAGAAGCCTGGAAAGCTCCTAAAAACAGGTCCTAGAGGGGGCTTAGCCCACTGTCAGCATTCAGCAAATGACCACGTCTTCTGTGATATCATTAACTCCTGGGGGGGATGAAACTGAGAAGCCCCCGTGCTCTTCCTGAAACTTCCAATTGCTTTTCTGTTTTTCTTCTTCAGTTTATCCATATCCATCTCGGTCTCCAAAGCTATTGCATGTCAGATAGTCAGCGCAACGTGTAATTTTTAACTCGCTTCTTTGTTGTTTTAGAAGGAATCTTTTTGCTGTTGTTTCCTTTTGGTTTGGTCACTTTTTCTTGGTCTTGAGCCCTATGTAAAGGGTACATTTCATAGTTACAGTCCTTATAATCTCCTAGACAAAAACAAAAGCAAAGTTTAATGTGTGGCTACCATGTGCTAAAGGATGGGCTGAGTGTTTCATCTGTATCTTCCCTTTTAATCCACATAACAACCCCAGATATTATCCAGTAAGGAAGAAACAGCTGAGACTCAAAAAGGTTAGTGGCTTACCCAAGTCACTCTAATAAGTGGCAAGAGAACTGATATTTGAAATCATCGTTATTCCAATGATAGACATTGGAGATTTGGAAGAGTGGGGAGGTGGGAGGGGGTGGATGATAACAAATTGGTTAATGGGTATATTGTACATTATTCAAATGACTGATACGCTAAAAGCCCAGAATTCACCACTATTCAATATATCCATGTATCAAAATTGCACTAGTATCTCATAAATTTATACTAATTAATTACTTAAAATCATCATCATCACTATCATTATCTCAGCTGTTGCTTCCAGCTGTTTCAACTCCTAGTATTGTTGATGGAAAACTGGCCCTTAGTATAACTAAGTGTGGCTAATCCACCACTGTGAGGCTGCCATTTTGGGCATCACCAACACTACCCTATAATTTCTTCCCTGTGTTGTTGATGGTTTTTCCTTGGCTTATCTCCCAATCAATTTCTTCTATCACTACTGTCTTGCAGAGACCTAAGTCACTGCTTTCTGCTTTGGTCAATAAAAGGGAACAAAAAACAAAATGAAACAAAAACTTGGTCAGCCCTGATGGAAGCACTTTTCTACCTTCCTGTAGACTGAAAAAAAAAATTCTGTCATATTCTACCACTTCCATCAGGGCTCTCCTAAGATAAGAGTATGGCTAAGACAAGTAACTTAATAGATGCTAGAGAATGTGTTTCTCTGCAAACTCCCAACAGAAAGTCTTTTGAAAAGTAGGCTGTGGTCAGATGCTAGAGAATGTGTTTCTCTGCAAACTCCCAACAGAAAGTCTTTTGAAAGTAGGCTGTGGTCAATTTAGGTGTACTAGAACAGCTCTACAGGAGATGTTGCAACACTTGTGCATATTTTTACATTTAACACTACCCCCTCCTTCCCTTAAACCTCAGGCCTATGGTTCTAGCCTTACTAGGCAAAAGCATATGGCCTGTGACTATAAGCCATGACTTCCCCAAACATTGAGCATTGGGTCACTCCATGTATTACATGTAAAATATTTTGTCTTACTGAAGAATGATAGTCTGTATTTTCTATTGTTATAACTACATGTAATTATCTCTTATACTTTCTCTTTTAATGACTCAAAATCAGAAAACCAGTTTGGGCAGTTAATATGTTTTTGAAGAGAAAAAAATAACATTTTCTGAAGATTAAGAAAAATTTCTATCGGAATATGTAGTCAACCTGTGCTAATCTATAAGTATAAGCTCTTTATAAAATAAAGGCCAGATTAATTCTTTTTCCTCCCTCCTACTTATATCAATGCTGCAGGAAGTTTTCTGCCAAAAACCTATCAAGTAATAAAGATGAATAAACCTTAGATGGAGCAGGAGGGCCTGGATAGGCACAGCAAAAGTTCAAGGTGGAAATATCTTTATACTTACAATTTGTTTAAATTGTGAGCATTTTACTTATATATTTATAAATATACATACACACATATACATACATACACAGAGAGAAAAAGAGAGAGAGAAATGAGAGTGAAAGAAGGAAAGGCGAGCACCGTCAGGAGCGCAGAGACCGGCCCTACTAGACGCAGAGACCCACAGAGCTGCATTGACTACCAGATTTATTTTTTAAACCAGAAAATGTTTTAAATTTATAATTCCATATTTATAATGTTGGCCACAACA
>CAUYQG010092520.1:0-29316 GCA_963574415.1 Tarsius wallacei
TACAATAATCAAAACAGCCTGGTATTGGTACAAGAACAGACATATAGACCAATGGAACAGTATAGAGATTCTGGAAGCAAAACCTCAATTTCTAAACCAACTCATCTTCGACAAGCCTCTACTAATAGCCACTGGGGAGAGAAGAACCTGTTCAGTAAATGATGCTCGGAAAACTGGCTGTTCACATGCAGGAGATTGCAACAGGACCTACATATTACAAAAAAATAAACTCTAAATGGATCAAAGACTTAAATGTAAAACCTCAAACTATAAGAATCCTAGAAGAAAATGTAGGAAACACCCTTACAGAAATTGGAATAGACAACCAATTCCTGATCAACTATCCAAAAGCAAATGCCATAAAAGATAAGATAGACAAGTGGGACCTCACCAAACTGAAAAGCTTCTGCAAAGCAAAGGAAACTATCAAGAGGGTGGGGAGACAGCCCACAGAATGGGAATATGTATTTGCCAACTGTAAATCTGACAAACTCCTAACATCCAGGATCTATAAGAAACTCAAATATGCTGAAAGGAAAAAAACAAATAGCCCTATTAAAGAGTGGGCAAAATATATGAATAGACACTACTCAGAAGAAGACATATGAGCAGCCAACAGATATATGAAAAAATGCTCAGCCTTATTAATCATCAAAGAAATGCAAATTAAAAGCACACTGAAATACCACCTAACTCCAGTCAAGATGGCCATCATCAGTAATTCAAAAAACAACAGATGCTGGAGAGGATGTGGGAAAAAGGAAATATTTCTACACTGCTGGTGGGAGTGTAAACTAGTATAACCTCTGTGGAAAACAATGTGCCAATTTCTAAAAATCGATCTGCCTTTCGACCTAGCAATCCCCCTTCTGGGAATATACCCAGAGGAACTCAAATCACTCTATTTAAAAAATATCTGCACACACATGTTTATTGCAGCATTATTCACAATAGCAAAAACATGGAACCAACCGTGCTGCCCATTGAAAGTGGACTGCATAAAGAAAATGTGGGATATATATATGAATGACTATTATGCAGCCACAAAGAAAAACAAAATTATGGATTTCGCAGCAACTTGGATGAATTTAGAATCTATAATACTCAGTGATCTATCAGAGAAACAAAGATTTGAGTACTACATGTTCTTACTCATAAGTTGGACCCTGAACATTTATCATGATATTTTTAAGACAGGGATTGTCAGTGGTGGGACATGACTTGCTGGGGGTGGGGGGAGGCACACAACATCAATAATGGTACTGAAACTTTACCTGTATGATGACTACTTATGTACCTAACCCTGAATTGTGTTCCACATTTTTAAAATAAAAATAATAATATATAAAAAAAAGTTACACTATACAAAAAATAAATAAAAATAATAGTTAAAACAAACAAAAAAGAATGGCATTTATAAACCAAGGTCTGGGTACTAGGTGTGCTTATTGTTATGTGTGTCATTGCTTATAGGACCTCTCAGTGGTGGTGCTCACACCATACACTGACACACGAACACACAAACATGGACATATACTAATTTATTGACCTCTTTCTATGTATGTTTGTATATAGAATCACAAATTTATTCTGATGCTTCCAATTTATTCCAACACCACAGGATGTATTCTAGTCTTCTCCTTTTCTAAGACTACTTTCTCAAATAGTAAAAATCCTGACTCTCATCCTCTATAGTTACTGGTTTGTACGTGGCTTGGATATCACTGTGAATGCAAACTTACTAACTAGAGTTTACTATGTTCATAGTTTTATTAGGTAAAAACTACATAGAGCAATATTTAGAAATCTTAAGTGTACTGTTTGATGATTTTTTTCCCAAATGGATGTAACTATGTAATATGATTCTTGTCAAGATAAAGAATATTTCTATCACTCCAGTGAGTTTCTTTATGTTTCTTCGTGGACAATAAGTCTCTCCTCCAATACATATACTTCCAGGTAACTACTTTTCTAATTTTTTTTTACCACCTTAATTTAGTGATATAAAATCCCAGTCATGAAGATATTCTACTAGATCCTTCTGGAAGCTTTACAGTGTTAGCTTTTATGTTAGGTCTGTGATCTGTATTAAGTTGATTTTTATAAATGGTGAGACAGAAGTTGAAGGTTACTTTCTCTCTCATCCATACATCCAGTTGTTAAAAAGTCTTTCCTTTTTTCTCATTGCATTGCTTTGGTGTCCATGTTGAAAATCAATTGATTGTATAAATGAACTTCTAGACTCTATTCCTTTCCATTGATATCTGTCTGTCTTTATGCTACTGTCACACTGTCTTGATTACTGTAGCTTTATAGTAAGCCTTGAGATGAGGTAGTGTAAGTCTTCCAACTTTTTCCTTGTTTTTGTTGTTGTTTTGTTTTTAGAAAACAGGATCTATTGAGAGGACAGAAAAGCCCCCAGAGTAGGAGGGGACCCGAGGGGGTTGCCCTTCCTGTTTTTAAGTATGGTTATACTAGTGGTTTAAAAAATTTTTTTCATATACACTTAGAATTATCTTGTCAGTATCTATAAAAATACCTGCAGAAATCGTAACTGGGATTGTTGTGAATCTATAGATCAACTTGAGGAGAATAGACATTGAACAACATTGAGTTTCCTAATTCATGAATATAGTATGCCTCTCCATTTGTTTACTTAGTTTTATCTCAGCAATATTTTATAATTTTGTGTGTAGAGAACTTGAACACTTCTATTAATATAGTCCTATGTATGTTATGTATTTTGATGCAATTGTAAATTAACTTGTTTTTAAATTTTATTTTTGTTTGGTACTAGTATATAGAAATGCTATACATTAGACTTTTTATACTGACTTTTAATCCTGCAACCTTGAAAAAGTCACTTAATAGTTCTACTAGTAGTTTTGTAGATAGATTCCTTAAGATTTCCTTCTTAATATCTGTGATCAGAAATAGTTCTATTTCTTTTTTTTTTTTTTTGAGTCTTTTTACCATTTATTTCTTTTACTTGCCTTATTGCAGCGTCTGATTTTTTGATGAAGATTGTGTAAGACTGATGTAAGATTGATACTTCCATTGTTTTTGATGAGTAGTTCATCATTATTCATATTATTGTTCTCCTTGAATTATAGTCTATGTTATGTTCTCTATAGATAATAGCCCTTTGGGGGCAGAAAATTTGGTTGAAAATAATACTAAGTGGACAAAATTCTATTTTTTTGTATAAGATTGATTCTCAAGAAAGTAGAATTTTAGAATATTCTATTTTTTTATTGTATAAGTTTGGGTAGGGTTAGATGTTGAGACCAATATGAGGATGTTTGTGTGGAGAAAAGTACACAAAGACTAAACTTAACTAGTTAAATTTACCAGGAGTTACTGTTTTTGCAATCTGCTTTTATTCTGTTTGGGTCATATGTTGTTTTTGAAATGTTTATGTCCTTGGAGAGGTCAGTGATGAAAACATTTTAAAAACTCTTAAAAAAACCAAACCTCTCTGCTGTTCTTTAAATGCAAATCACCTGTTGGCGTGTGGTCAAGACATAATTCACAATGAAATGTTTGTTCTCTAGGATTCCTCCACATCCATCAGGCAAAAATTTGTCTAGTCCGTTGCCTTTTCCAGAGGTTCTGATGGGAGACGTGCTGTCTGTATTGTTTTAAGATGATGCATATCAAGGGTTAATTTCCTTGATCCTTGTTGGGGTCATGTGGTCAAGCCTATGCTGGGTATGGTGTTTTTCCTTCTTTACCCACCAACAAAAGCTACAAGACCCTGTTATTTTCTTTCTCCAGTGTTGGAACTAAACTTTTCTTCATTCCTCCATTCCCATGGTTGTTCTTGTCTACTTCCTGTCACTTCACTCACATACTGCCTGCCTGGACAAGGAAGCAACGGAAGAATTTCAGTTAATATCTTCATGTAACAATTTTAATTGAACAAGCAAAGAGTGTACAGTCTAGTAGAGAAGATACCTAGTGAGAGATGACAATGTTTGAGACAGATGCTCTAATTAAAATGAGCACACAGTGCCGCAGGACATATGGGAGAAAGATCACCTTGGGAAGGTCCGATATTTTAAGAGGAACAGAAATATAGCTCAAAAGGTAAGCAGAGGCTAGCTCATGAAAGAGTTTGAATGACATATTGAGGAAGTAAGTCTTTAATCTGAGTTTTGAGAAGCCACAGAATACTTTATTTTATTTTTATTTTTATGTATTTATTTATTTTGAGTCGGCATCTCACTCTGTCATCCAGGCCAGAGTGCAGTGGCACATTCACAGTCACCGCAGCCTGGACCTGTTGGGCTCAGGTGATCCTTCCACCCCAGCCTTCCAAGTAGCTAGATCCATAGGCATGTGCCACCACGCCCAGCTAATTTTTTGATTTATTGTAGAGATGAGGTCTCGCCATGTTGCTCAGGCTGGTCTTGAACCCCTGAGCTCAGGCAATCCTCTTGCCTCTCCCTCCCAAAGTGTTGGAATTACAGGCTTGAGCCAATGCACCTGGCTCATAGAATACTTTAAAGTGGACTCTTAAGGTTTATATCTTTAAAAGTTCACTCTAGTGGTATTATGGAGGATGAATTGTAGACAGGAGGTCTAATGGGACACATAAGAGGTGAGAAATTGTGAGGACCTGGAAGTGGGGTCAATGAATTTGTGTAAGAGGAGATAGAATCAAAGAGATATTTTAGAATTTAGACTCCATGGTACTTGGGGACCCATGGGATGGAGGATGGGCAGATAGAATAGGAATGGGGAGTTGTTAGGGGGGTAGGTTTCCAAGGTTTGCGAACGGATGGACAGCAGTGACATTGGCCAAGAGAAGAGATACAGAAATAAAAGCAAGTGTGTTTGGGGCTGGGTGGGTAAGAGACTATGAGTTTATTTTTGAAATAGTAGATTTTAGGTGTCTATCAAGAGATAATAATCAGATGTTATTATAAGAACTATTTTTGTTTTTCATTCCTACAATTGGTAACATCTAGTAACTTTTCAGTCCAATGTATTTTTTCAATTATAATAGCATTGTCATAATTTTCTTTTTTCTTAATTTGGCCACACATATATTTCCAACTCTTTTGCATTTACTATTTTGTGAGTTATTTTTACATTATTACTATCATTGAATTAGAAATATTTTACCTTAAAATGTGAACTTAAATTTTTTTTGTTTGCATTATTGTTTGATTTCAATACAAAACCCTTTTTTCTCCACATACACATCTCATTTTCTTTTACATAACAGGGCTACAAGTAGGCTTTATCAAATGAGGATAATGAGGCTCAGATATAGTAGGCAAGTGCTTAGGCTTGTGCAGAGAGAGGTGAAAAGACTAATACTTGAGAAGCAGGTATTCTAGCTGGGATGAGAAGGAAGACATTGTGTGTTGACATAAGAGAACTGAGGGGGCCACTAGCAGGCAGCAAAACTCCTATCTGTGTGGAACAGAGTGGCACGTAGGTCCATTTCAAGAACCTCTAGGCAGTTCACATTCAACTCCATACATTACTGGAATACCTACTGTGTGCTTGGCACAAGGCTAAGAACTAGGGATGTAAAGACTAAGTAAGACAGTCCTTCCTTTCCAGGAGCTGGGATTGGCATCTGTTTAAACAATGAACTATACACGACTGTTGAGTTCTAAAAGAGAGTAAAAATATATATATACTTTGGGAATAGAGAAGAGGGGATAGTTAATATTGTGTAAGAGTGCAAGTAAAGAGAAAGTGAGGAAAGGAGTTATATTTGAGCTGAACCTTGAAAAGGCTGGAGGAGAATTTACCAGATAGGTAAAGAGGGCAAGGACATTTCCAAGTACAGTAAAGAATAGGTCAAAAGCTTGGATGTGTACAAGTTTGTGGGGTGGATATAGGTTGGTGTCAAATGTACTACCAGGAATAGAATAGCTTATGAGAGAAGACCCAGACAGAAAGGTGGACATTTTATCATCAGCTCAGTGCAAACTACTCAAAGGCAGATCAGGGAGGATAGGAGAGAGAGAAAAACTCATAGACCACCTCTTTCTATAATATAATCAGCTGGACCGCCAAAACTTGTATCGCCCTAGAGTTTTTCCTTTTTTTTTGGAGTTGGGGTCTCACTCTATTGCCCAGGCTGGAGTGCAGTGGCACAATCTGTGTTCTCCACAGCCTCAACCTCCTAGTTTCAGGCAATCCTTTTGCCTCAGCCCCTGAGTAACTGGAACTACAGGCATGCACCACCACCATGTCTGGCTAATTTTTTATAGAGGTGAGGTCTCGCTATGTTGCTTAGGCCACTCTCGTGGGCTCAAGTGATCCTCCCACCTCAGCCTCTCAAGGTGCTGGGATTATAGGAGTGAGTAACCGTGCTGGGCCAGCCCTAGATTTTTAAAGATCTCTATGTCCTGAAGATTCTAGGATGGGTAAGAAGGTTGGACATGCAAGGAAAAGTTTGGTAGTGAATACCCTCCCTTTCTTACCTGGAATCTGGACAAGGTTTTGTGTGCGCGCTTGCTTTAGGTCACAGACACCACGATCTTGGAATTCAGAGATCCCCTGCTCCCTGTAGTAAAGATATCCATGAAAGATTGGGTTGAGATCAAGTGTTTGTCATTTGTAGGAGAGGAGGCTGCATGAAAAAGCCAAGACTCAAGCTCCCCTTGAGGCATAGGGGATAAGCAGGTCCACCTGGCAGAGAAGGTGGTCTGTGCTCAGGCACAGGTGTGGACGTCAACAAGCTAACATGGGAGAGTGTGGAAACCTTTCTCAAGTGAACAGAGTGTTTGTGTCCAGGACCAGGCTCACATTGGCAGAGCTGTTTATAAAGCACTTATATCTGACATGGGGCGGGCGGGGAGACTCTTCAGACTTCTAAGCAATGGGTAATGAAAAGAACTTTTTAGGAAGATTATTCTGGATGAGTGGGCAGCTTAGAGTCTCTGCTTATACTTGTATTTTCAATTCCTGGGTTCTTATAAGTAGGGAAGTTTTCATGATAAGCAAATTCACTGGACGCCCATCAGCCTCTTACTGTTCATGACTGAAAGTTCTGGAATTAAGGGTAAACACAGGACTGAGTTAAGGAAAAATGGCCCAAAGCCTGCATCAAGTAACTGAAATCAGCAGGGGTTTTATCATCCCTATGCCATGTGCAATGGCTTTTCCCGAGTGTTCTTTTTTATCTGTGTTTGCTTCAACCTCAAGGGACAATCTGTTCAGTCACCAGAAGGGATACCTTCAAAGAGTTTTCTTGGACAAGGTCCACTCATGTGGTCAGCTGTGACCTCATCTCCATGCTCCAGGGGCCCCAGTTTGGGGCTTGATATCTCGAGTTCCTGCTTGAATAGAAAGCAGAGAGGCCCTTCTTTTGAATGCCTTTCATTTTGGAACACACCAGAAACAACCAGTTAGCTTGTTAAATGTTTTCCCAGATTTTTTTTTCATTTTAAAATAATTTAGCCCATTGCCCTGCTTATTGTCAAGAGTCGTGAGAGACAGCCAACTGCTTATAATCTTTTAACACACAAACACAAAGTGGGAGGTTTGGGGAGTTGCAGGGGTGGGAATAGTAGGGCTTTTTCACATTCTGGCACGACCTTTGGAACTGTAAGGAAAGCAGAATAGAAATACTGGTTCAGATTTTCCTAAATTTTGAACTTGATGGTTCTACCAGCGACTGAAATACTCATCTCATGGAAATTTTCACACTTCTCTTTCATAGCTGTCTCTTCAAATTTGAAACTGCTCAGGGTGGGCTCTCTACTCCCCCATTTTATTGATTCTTGAAAGCAAGTTCCCCCTGGCTGACTCCTGCCATCCGTTGGAGAAGCCACATGTCACGGTGCCTTTCTCCTGCCTGGTTCAACCAGCTGTGGGTACACATTCAAATCCCACAACTACCGTATTCACATCCTCTTCCAGTAGTAAAGGGACTTGTGCATATTCAGTCTGAAAAGAAGCTGAGCAGATGGACAGGGAGTGTGAGAAGGGATTGAGGGCAGGTCTCCTGCTGCAGCTCTGGAGAGGGAGACCGTGCACGGGACTGGACCAGCTTCCAGAACCAGCCTCCTCTGCCAAAAACAACTTATTCCCTGAAGAGCCTCTGACTCATGCCTCTAATCAGACTATTATGGCTTCCTGGATGCAAATCTGTCTTTTTTAAAGTGTAGGTTTTTTTTTCTTTTTGAAATTTGAATTCTGAGTTCACCTATGCAGATGTGTTCCCCTGTTTCATGCTCTCACGGTGTTTTTTGGAGCTCAAATCACAAAGTCCATTTGCAGGACTAGATTTTTAACTCTATGCATGTGAAGACTGGGTATCTGTTCTATTCACTACTATATATCCAGTATCTGGCATAGTAAATGGAGCATTGTTCCATTGTTTCAAAATAATTATTCATTGAACAAACAAACGAATGAATGAAAGAATGGTGTGTTATTCCTATATAGCCCTACCAAAGAAGAAACACTTTAGGATATTAGACCTCCAAAACCATAGCAGGGAACAACTAAGGAACGTATCCCAGAATTTTATTATGTTTTTATTTGGGACACAACTCAATGAGTGTGGTCATCTGATTTCTATGTCACAGTAGAATGAAAATAAATTAGGGAGTTGGGATGCCGCTAGGGAGAAGCGACTCTGATGGGAAAAAGGGGAACAACCTAGGATCAGACAGAAGGCAGGCCTATGGGTGTTGTGACATGTGCCTGTAGTCCCAGCCACTTGGGAGGCTGAGGCGGGAGGAACACCTGAGCTCAAGAGGTCAAGGCTGTGATGAGCCAGGCTCATGCCTGCACTTTAGCCTGAGCAACAAAGTGAGACCCCCCACAACTCAAAAAAAAGAAAAAAGAAAAAAAAAGAAAAAGGCCGGCCTAATTTTAGTCAAGAATAGGAGTGTGAGGCTATTGAATGCAGGAGCAGGTCACCCTATAAACTTTACAAGCACTGAGATCATCCCTATACCATACTAACGTGTAATAGTTGGATAGGCAGTGAGAATTTTCAGCTCTGTGGAAAGTTAGCTGTGAGCTCTTTTCTTTCCAAATGATACTGGACCACATTAGCACTCTTTGGCATATGAGTCCTATTTCTTCTGAGCTCTTTAGAAAATCCACCACTCTCTTTGATACAGGTAATAATAATCATATCCCATTCTGCTTCTACTTCACAAATCGTAGGACAAGATGTTGCCTCAGCAGTCCCTTTGAGAAGAGGAGAATTCTTTCCGAATTCTGCTTGGAACACAAGGATCTTATGCACATCTGTATCAGAAATCATTTTCAACCAAAAAAGGGGAAGTTGAGAGAAAAAAAGCATTGACAAGAAGCCGTCTTGAGGATGACAGGGAGGCTAAGAAGTGCAGCTCAACTAATGGGAGAAGAGACTCCTCAAAACTTCTAGGAGAGACCAGTGGAGACATGTAACCCGGAAGAGGTTGAGGAAGTTTTATTCAGGCAATGGCGTGGCAGGTGTTTGCCAGCAAGAGCAGTGATTCTTCCAAAACCCTTCTTATGTTAATGCACATGGAACAATATTTGCTTCAGATTTTTAGGTAAGGAGAAAAATACTGCACAAATTAAGTTATAAAAAAGTTTCTATTCCAGAATTTAGTATTTTAGAGCACACATGAACTTCTCTTTTTTTCTTCTCTTATTTTAAGCAGGCACCAGGTTGTCTAGGTTGGGAACTACCACTCAATTAACACCTAAAGGGAAAATATATCCAAGTATTAACTGTATAATGTGAAATACAAGAAATTGTTGCATTCAAATTATTATTGGAAAATAACTTATAGAAAAAGGTAAAAAACATTAAGAGAAAAGATGAACTTGTTAATATCCCAGTTTATATCGATTATGAAAACAAGATTATAAAAGATATATACAATTTAGACATAAAAAATTACTTTTACAGAACTGCTTTCCATATGTATATATGTATACATATACTTGAGTCAGAGTTTCACTCTGTCACCAGGCTGGAGTGCAGTGGCACGCTCACTGCCACTGCAGCCTCCACCTGCTGAACTCAGGTAGCTGGAACCAAGTAGCTGAAACCACAGATGCGCGCCACCATGCCTGGCTACTTTTTTTGATTTATTGTGGAGCTGAGGTCTTGCCAAGTTGCCCAGGCTGGTCTCGAACCCCTGGGCTCAGACAATCTTCTTGTCTCCACCTCCCAGAGTGTTGAGATTACAGGTGTGAGCCACTGCGCCTGACCCTTATGTATTCTTTTCTAATTTTTGTCAAATAAGTTTGTATATTTTTTACATAACTACAATCACAGTGTACTTTTGTATTAACTCATTTTTATGACGAAATATTCCATGGAGGCTCTTGCTTGAAAAAGTGTTCATGTATTTGGGGGAAAAAAGAGTTAGCTCCTTATCTCACTCTAGAAGCCAATTTATTTGCATATTGACTAGATGATAAAACATAACAATGAAAACTTTGTTAGAAAACAAAATGAAAAATCATACAGTTTTCAAAAGAAACAAAAAATGCAAAGTACTAGGAATAAACCTAAGATGTATAAATCCTACATGAAGAAAATTAAACATTTTCCCAAGAGAACAAAAAGACCTGACTAGATACAGAGACAGGTCATGGTCCTGGATAGAAGGCTTTCTATAGTAAATATGTCAATTCTTCCCTAGTAGCTACAGCTGTAACATTTTCAATCAAGACACCAATAGAATTTCTCTTGGGATTGAACAAAATCCTCCTAAAGTTCACATGAAAGAGTTAAGAGAAAACTTAAGAAAGTGTTGAACAGGAAGCAACTAATAAGACTCTGTTTATCAGAGATTAAGATATATTATAATGCTACAGTATATGAAATTGTATGGAACTGACTCAGAAACAGATAAATGGAAAGATAATATAAACTATAGGAGCTTACTCAAGTATATATATTTGAAGTAAGATATGATAACCTGGTTAACCATTTGAAAAAAATTATATCAGATCATTAGTGAACATCTTATAATAAAATATATTCCTGTAGGATTATTTAGTGTAAAAGGAAACATTGATTAAATACAAAACGAAATACAGAGAAATAGTTAATCTTGGGATTAAACTCATGATACTCAAATCATAAAGTAAAGGCTTGAAATTAAAATAATCTATTTGGGGAAAAACACATATAGTTTAAAAAGTATATGATAAGGCCAGGCACTGTGGCTCACACCTGTAATCCTAGCACTTTGGGAGGCTGAGGTGGGAGGATCACTTGAGTCCAATATTTCAAGGTTGCAGTGAGTTATAATTACACCACTGCACTGACCCTGTCTCTAAAAAATAAATAATAAGTAAAAACATACACACATAAATTACAAATATATAGAAATGGCAGTATATGTGACAGAATGACAGACACAAAATTATTTTTCCTAATATATAAAGAGATCTTAATAATCAATTTAAAAACAAGATGAATAAATGAACAAAGAACATGGATAGAAAATTCATAGAATTACTGTAAATGATGTCTAAATTATGAATGTTTAAATTATGAATATTGTAATATAAATTAAAGAAATTATCATTGGCTTGTACAACTTTAAAAAAACAAAAAAATGAAAACAAATTAAAATTCAGGACTGGTTTTGCTTATTAAAGTTTTAGAAAAACTTATTATTTTTTAATCTTAAAGACATGAAGTAAAATTCTAAAATTTTTAGTAAATGCCCAGGCATGGTGGCACATGCCTGTAATCCTAGTACTTTGGGAAGCCCAGGGGAGAGGATTGCCTGAGCCCGGAAGTTCAAGACCAGCCCGGGAAACATGGTCTGACCTCATCTCTACAACAAATAAAAAAGTTAGTTGGGTGTGGTGGCCCGTGACTGTAATCCCAGCTACTTGGAAGGTTAAGTCAGAAGGATTGCTTGTGCCCAGCAGGCTGAGGCTGCCGTAGCTGTGATCGTGCCACTGCACTCCAGCCTGGGCAACAAAGTGAAATGCTGACATAATTAAGTAAATAAATAAATAAATATTAAAAAATAAAATAGTAAACAGCCTGCAATGATGAAAGAATGCGAAGAAATACACATTCTTGTACACAAATCTTTTACCCTTAGGAATGTAAAAACTAAAATACCTCTGAAAAGTAAATTAATAGTGTATTCCATAAAAGCTTTAAATTAATATGCACTCGTTGACCTAGAAATTAACTTTGAGCAATTTATCTTAAGAAAATCATTTAAAGGTATGAAGATGTATGAACAGGATATTTATCATTTTTTTGGCCTCAATTTTGAACTCCCCGCAAATTCTGTGAAAGATGTAGTATCCTTAAATAACTTTGTATTATGAAAAATTGAATATAAATAAGAAAGTAGAAAGAATATTTTAATGAACACCCACATATCCATCCCGCTCAGATTCAACACTTGTTAATATTTTCCATATTTGCTTCATCTAGTTCTTTCTCTCATCTGTCTTTCATCTGTTCATCTATCTTTTATTTTTGCTAAACATTTACAATTAATTTTCAGAAATTGTGACACTTCGATTCTAAGTATGCCAGCATTCAACTCTAAAAAAGAACATCTTTTGTAACTATAATACCATAAATTATACTAACAAAATTAGATATAACTTTTAACATCTTATATCTGTAATCCCACTTACCCAATTGTTCCTCAAATACCTGTATGGCTACTTTTTTCTGAATAATGACCAAAGATCATGCATTGCATTAAGTTAATATGTCCATTTTTTAATAATAACAAACGTGTAGAAACAACCTAAAAATTCAATAGTAGGGTATCAATTAAATAATGTTATAGCCAATCAAATGAAGACTTCAGTGCCATTAAGAATGCTGTAGGCTGGGCTCGGTGGCTCAGCCTGTAATCCCAGCACTTTGGGAGGCCGAGGTGAGTGGATTGCCTGAGCCTGAGGGTTTGAGACCAGCCTGGGAAAGTTGGCAAGACCTCGTCTCTACAATAAATAAAAAATTAGCCAGGTGTGGTATCATGCGCCTGTAATTTCGGCTACTTGGAAGACTGAGATGGAAGAATCACTGGAGTTTCATGTTTTTTGCCATTGTTGATATTACTGCAATAAACGTGCATGAGCAGGTATCTTTTTTGTAGAATGATTTGAGTTCCTCTGGGTATATTCCCAATAGGGGGATTGCTGGGTCATATGGAAGATCAATTTCTAGTTCTTTCAGAACTCGCCACACTGTTTTCCGAAGAGGTTGCACTAGTTTGCACTCCCACCCCCAGTGTAGAAGCATTCCTTTTTCTCCTCGTTCTTGCCAGCATCTATTATTGTTGTTTTATTAATGATGGCCATTCTTACTGGGATTAGGTGGTATCTCAATGTGGGTTTTTTTTTTTTTTGAGTTGGAGTCTCACTCTGTCACCCAGGCTGGAGTGCAGTGGCACACTCACGGCCACTGCAGCCTCGACCTGCTGGGCTCAGGTGATTCTTCCGCCTCAGCCTTCCAAGTAGCTGGAACTACAGGTACGTGCCACCACACCCGGCTAATTTTTTTATTTATTGTAGAGATGAGGTCTTGCCAAGTTGTCCAGGCTGGTCTTGAACCCATGGGCTCAGGCAATTCTCTCACCTCGGCCTCCCAAAGTGCTAGGGTTATAGGCATGAGCCACCAGGCCCGGTCTCAATGTGGTTTTGATTTGCATTTCTCTGATGATTAGTGAAGCTGAGCGCTTTTTCATGTGTTTGTTGGCTGCCTATATCTTCTTTTGAGAAGTGTCTATTCATGTCTTTTGCCCACTTTTTAATGGGACTGTTTGCTTTTTTCTTTTCGGCATGTTTGAGTTCCTTGTAGATCCTAGATGTTAGGACTTTGTTGGATATACAGTTGGCAAATATTTTTTCCCATTCTGCGGACTGTCTCCCTGCTTTCTTTATGGTTTCTTTTGCTTTGCAGAAGCTTTTCAGTTTGATGAGGTCTCACTTGTCTATCTTATCTCTTATGGCATGGGTACTTGGGGTTTTGATCAGGATCTGGAGGGCAATAATTGCAAAGCAAGGGAATAGCCTAAAGGCTGGGCCAGCTTAGGCAAAGGACCCCTGTAGGGGTGAGTAAACTCCAACTGTTTCTTCCAATCTAATAGTCAAGATTGAAAGTCTTAGAAAAACATATTTTATTGGGGAACTGTAGGGCATGTGCCTTTACTCTGTGACCATACCAAGGCAGAGAAGAAGGCTGCATTCCCTTCAGGCAGGCTATTGGGTTGACAATCCACCAAATCTACGCATAAATCACCCCTCAAAAAGTTTTTCTTCAAGTTTCTGCTCATACCAACAGTAAGTGTTAGTAATCTGGCTTTTTATAGTTCATACTTATTGAATTATAATGGAGGTCGAAAATCTTTGTGTATATTGACTGTTGATTTGCATTTTCTGTAAGCTGTCTATTCATTTTCTTTGTCTAATTTTTCAAATGGATTGTTTTGCTTTTCTTTTTTTTTTTTTTTGAGTTGGAGTCCCACTCTGTCACCCAAGCTGGAGGGCAGTGGCATACTCAAGGCCACGGTAGCCTCAACCTGCTGGGCTCAGGTGATCCGTCCGCTTCAGCCTTCCAAGTAGCTGGAACTACAAGCACACGCCACCATGCCCAGCTAATTTCTTTATTTGTTGTAGAGATGAGGTCGTGCCAAGTTGCCCAGGTTGGTCTTGAACCCATGGGCTCAGGCAATCCTCTCAAAGTGCTGGGATTATAGGCATCAGCCTTTCTTTTTCTTATTGTTTTATAAGAATGCTGTATACAGTCAGAAAACTAGATTCTTTAGATCATGTGTCGTGAAATTTCCTCCCCAGTTTGCTGACTTTTGTTTTTAATATGACTTTTTGTTTTGTCTTTAATTTGTATTCCCTTTTGTGCCATTCAGAAGTTGTCAATACCTCCATAGTCAATTGTGATTATAAATTCCACAAGAACAGAGTTTTGTCACCGTTGTATTCTAGGGCTTGTCACAATACCTGGCACATGATTATCATCAAACATTTGTCTAGTGAATGAGTGAATGAATTTATCAGTCTTCTCTTTCATGACTTCTAGGTCTTCTGTTCTTAGAAAGATCTTACCCATTCCAAAATTAGAAATACTCTCCAGGTTTCTTCTAGATGTGTCTGGTCATTATGGTTTAAGAAGTGAGGTTATTATGCCCAGCAACCAGAGGTCATATCACTCCCCCTCTGTGGCTTCTCATCACACTGAGTCAACTGCAACTCCTTCCTGTGGCCTGCAAGGCAGCACAATGGCCTCTGCCTCCCTCCATGACCACATCACCATCACTCTCCCCACTGCTCTCTGTGTGTGGTTCAGGGGTCTTCTTGCTAGGTTTGTTCTTATCTCAGGGCTTTTGCACTTGCTGTTCTCTAGGCCTGGAACACTCTTCCCCAGATCTTTGCACAACACTTTCCTCCATATCATTCACTTTCTCAAGGAGGCCTTCTCTGACTTCCCACCCCTAGGGAGCTCCAATCCCTTTGCCCAGCCACACTCCACTCCTTTATGCTGAGCTTTGTTTTTCTTCAAAACACTTACCATTGCTTACAATTTAATAACATGTCTTCTTATTTTCTGACTCCCCTAGTAAGATGTAATCTCCATTAGGACAGGGACTTCATCATTCCCAAACTTAGGACAGTGCCTGTCACACAGTAAGTGTTAGTAAAAATTTGTTGCATATATCATTTTAAAAAAAGATAGATTAAGTAAATCGTGGAATATTCATTTTGCAGAGTATTATGTAATCTTCATAAATCATTTTTTTCTAACTCTAATTATATTCTATGTTACTTGATTGAAAACATAACAAAATGTAGAGAAAGGGATAATTTTTATATACTATCCTAAGAAGAATCTGCCAGTTCAATTAGTTTTATAACCAGTGATTTTTAATTTTTTAATTTTTTAATTTTTAATTTTTAATTTTTGAGTTGGAGTCTCACTCCGTCACCCAGACTGGAGTGCAGTGGCCAATCCCGGCCACCGCAGCCTCGACCTGCTGGGCTCCGGTGATCCTTCCGCCTCAGCATTCCAAGTAGCTGGAACTACAGGCGTGTGCTACCACGCCCGGCTAATTTTTGATTTATTGTAGAGATGAGGTCTCGCCAAGTTGCCCAGGCAGGTCTCGAACCCGTGGGCTCAGGCAATCCACTCACCTCAGCCTCCCCAGGCGAGGGATTACAGGCTGAGCCACCAAGCCCGGCCCAGTGATTTTTTAAAAAAAATTCATTTTACAAATAATAATTGATGGCATGAGAAAATGCTCATCTTATGACATTAGCAGGAAAAATCAGAAAGCAAAATATTATAAAAGAAAGAAAGAAAAAAAGAATTGTATCATAAAGTTTAATAGAGACAATTAGAGTTTAAAATAGAAATAATTTTGATTTTTTCTTCTTTATATTTTCTGCAATTAATTTTTTTTACAATAATGTAATATTACTTTTAAAATTTTGGGATAAGAGAAAGATGGGATGGTGGTATTTTTCCCTCTCATTTTTTTCTTGCTCAGAACTACCAGGCAGGCTAAATGCAAGCTCAAGAAAGGTTCTAAAGAGAAGACACCACAGGCTCAGTTCTGCTCAGATATGTAAAGATAATTTGCCTTTCACAGACATGCAGCAGGCATGTGTAGGCAAGGGACCAGAAGTGTTAAGCATGTTATGAAACTCTTTGGCATTTCTGAAGAGAATAAGACCAGGTTTTTGTTTCTCCCACATTTTTCTCTAGTGTTTTGATAGTCCAAAACTACCTGATAGGAATTCTGGAGTATTGCTCCATAGCTGCTTCTAAGGGAATACAAGGAAAGGATACACAATCACTATTGCCTTGGTAGATCCACATTGGAGGCTGGTTCTGCAGGTTCTGAGGTCCCTGAAATGCTCAGGCAGAAGGTCCAGGTCCAGTCAGTTATGCAGCAGACAGCCTTTCCTAGGCAGACACTTGGGAAGCCCAGGGGGTGGACAGCAAGTGCCTGACATGGGGTAAACTCACCTTTTGTTTCTCCACTTCCCTTTCTCTGTGTTTGGGAGCTACTGGAGAACATCTCATAGCTATGCATAGCAACTCAAAACCAATTCAGGATATCTAGTTTTTACTGGCCTTTAATATTGCTTGCACCTGTTTGCATTGTAGTCAGAGCTAGCCTTCTTAAACTAGCTGAATGATGTCTGCATGGAAACATTTAATGGCTTCTACTGCCTTCTAGCTTTGTGCCTTGAAGTGTGATAATTGTAGCAACAACTTTGGCCTCACATGGGAATTTGTTCAAAATGTGGAATCTCATCCCAGACCTACTGAATTAATGAGCCGTTAATGGGTTATACCATTGTATATTTATATCCTTTGCCATTTTCATCCAAGCACATGTCTATACTATCTCATTCTCTAATTACTCCCAATCTGATTTTTTTAAGTATAATTTTTTTTCCTTTTTCTTAAAGAAATAATTATTTTCCTGCTAAAAATAACAGAATCATCTTAAGGAATCCATTAAAAACTATTAGAACTAGTAATCAATTTCAACAAGGCCACAGGATGCAAAAATCAATTATATTTCTATAGAGTAACAATGAACAAATCAAAAATTAAATTAACAAAATTATTCCATTTACAATAGCAGAAAATAAAATATTTAGGAATAAATTTTTAAGAATAATTGCAAAACTTATACTCTGAAAACAACAAAATATTGTTGAAAGAAATTAAAGATACAAATGAATGGAAGACAGCCTATGTTCATGAATTGAAAGATTTAATATTATTAAATCTTGCATTTAATATGCATAGGCCACACTTAAACCAGAGAAATAGAACCAATAGGATGTGTGTGTGTGTGTGTGTGTGTGTGTATCTCTATCTCTGTCTATCTGTCTATCTATCTATCTATCTATCTATCTATCTATCTATCTATCTATCTATGTATCTACCTACCTACCTATATAGAGAGAGACAGAGATTTATTGCAAGAAATTGCAGTGGCTGGCTTGGCAAGTCCAAAATCCATAGGACAGATTTTAGAAAGTACAGGTTGCAACTGTAGTCCATAGGCAAAATTTCTTTCTTTTCAGGGATGTTTCAGTTCTACTCTTAAGGCCTCTCAACTGATTGGATCAGTCCCACTCAGAAAATATAACATAATCTCCCTAATTTAGTACCCAAATACCTTCACAATACCTATATTAGTGTTTGATTGAATAAATGGGAGCTGTAGCTTAGCCAAGTTAACACATAGAACTAACCATCACCTGGCAATACACCCCAAATGGATCTACAGATTTAGTGCAATCCCTGTTGAAACCCAGGCTGGGCTCTGCAGAAATTGACAAATTGATCTTAAAATTCACATGAACACTCAAGGGAACCAGAATAGATAAAAACATTTTTTGTCTATTTTTGGGGAAAAAAAAGGAATAAAAATGGAGGAGTCCTTGATTTGATAACTTAATACAAGGCTACATAAGCATAGACACATAGATCATTGGAATGGAGATGAGAGTTCAGAAATAAACCCTCATAATTCCAGTCAATTGATTTTTTAAATTGTACTAGAGCACACACAACATTACATTTGCCATCTTAATGATCTAAATGTACAGTACAGAAGCGTTAGCTTTATGACCATTGTTGTATCTAGAACTTTTTCATCTTGTAAAACTGAAACTCTCTTGCCATTGAACAACGTTTCATTTCCTCATTTCCCTAGTCCCTGGTAATTACATTCTACTTTCTATTTCCATGAGTTTAACTACTTCAGATACCTCATATCAGTGGAACCACACGGTTTTTGTCGTTTTGTAACTGGCTTATTTCACTTAGCATAATGTCCTCAAACTTCACCCATGTTGTGTAGCTTGTGACAGGATTTCCTTCTTTTTTAAGGCCGAATAATATACCAAGTTTTTGTGTGTGTCCATTCATTTGTTGATAAACATTTAGATTGACTCCACATCTTGGCTATTTCATATAATGCTGCAATGAATATAGATATGTCCATTCAATTGAATGTTGATGAGGAAGCCATAACAATTCACTGGGACAGAATTGTCCTTTCAACGAATGGTGCTGGGGCAACTGGATATCTACGTGCAAAAAAACGAAGTTGAATGTTACCTCACACCACATACAAAAAGCAACTCAAAATGTATCAAATATGTAAATGTAAAAGCTGAAACTATGAAACTCTGAGAAGAAAAACAGAGGCATAAATCTTGGTAGACTTTGATTAGGCAATGGTTTCTTAGGACACTAAAAGCCAAAACAACAAAAGACAAAATAAATGGGATATTATCAAAATTAAAAACTTTTGTACTCCAAAGACACCATCAAGAAAGTGAAAAAGCCTGCAGAATGAGAGAAAAAAAATTGTGAGTCATTTATTTGATAAAAGACATCATTATAATACATGAAGAACTCCTCCAACTCATGGAACAAAAAAATGGGCAAAGTATTCGAATGGACATTTCTTCCAAAAAGATATAGAAATGCCCATTAAGCACATGAAAAGATGCTCAATATCATTAGCCATCAAGGAAATGCAAATCAAAGCCACAATGAGATACCGCTTCACACCCACTAGGACGGCTATAATTAGGAAGATAGATAATACATGTTAGCGAGAATGTAGAGAAATTTGAACTCTCAAACACTGCTGGTAGGAATGTAAGATGGTGCAGCTGCTTTGGAAAAAGTCTGGCCATTAGAAGTTTAGAAGGTTAAACATAGAGTTACCATAAGACCAATAATTCCACTCTTGTATATGCTTCAGAAAAATGAAAACATATGTTCTAGAATATTCATAATGACATTATTCATAATAGCCAAAAAAGTGGAAACAACCTAAACATCCATAAACTGATAAATGGGTATATAAAATGTGGTATATCCATAAAATGGAATACTGTTTGATCATTAAACACATGAAATACAGATACAGGACTCATTATGAATAAATCTTGAAAATATGCCAAGTAAAAAAAGCTAGTCGTAAAAGACCACACGTTATTTGGCTGCATTTATGTGAAGTGCCCAGTAGGCAAATGTTCATAAACACATAAAGTAGATTGGTGGTTGCTTAGTGCTTGGGGGTGGAGGGAAATGGGGATGACTGCTAATGAGTATAGGGTTTCTTTTCTGGAAGATGAAAATATTCTAAAATTGGTTGTGGTGATGGCTGGATACACTAAAAAGCATTGAGCTGTACACTTTAAATGAGTGAGTTTGATGGTATGTGAAGTGTATTCATATACAGCCATTTATTTCGTTGTGCTTCTTCTTCAGATTCTACTAAAATGCCAGTAAGTGGATTTTTCTTTTGAAAAGGCATAAGCAAACACAACTTCACAATTTTGAGCTTGGGAAATAGATGGATAAGGCCCCCAATACATGAACTTTAAATTGGCATTCAGGAAAACTAAGAAGCAACATGATTTTCTTTTTTCCTTATTTTTTTTTTTTTTGAGTTGGAGTCTCACTCTGTCGCCCACCCCGGCGTTGACCTGCTGGGCTCCAGCAATCCTTCTGCCTCAGCCTTCCAAGTAGCCGGAACTACAGGTGCATGCTACCGCACCTGGCTAATTTTTGATTTATTGTAGAGATGAGGTCTCGCCAAGTTGCCCGGGCTGGTCTCGAACCCGTGGGCTTGGGCAATCCACTCACCTCGGCCTCCCGAGGTGCTGGGATTACAGGCTGAACTTCCGAGCCTGATTTTCGATGCTGAATTTGCAAAAATCTCTGGAATAGGGAGCAAATTATTCACCCTCGCTCTAGAAGTAAGATCAGAATTGATTGACGCTCTAAAGATTGTAAGATCCATGCTTCCTTATCTGCATAGCTGAGCAAATGCTCATTCTACCTCCAGGAGAAAACAGGAGGTTAGTTCTCTGGAGAGGAAGAACATAGAAGACTGAGGGATGTCGGATACAGTTGAGGACACAGGCGGTGTACTAAAAACTGTGAGACAAGTGAAATTGAACATTTTGAGTGGTAGGACTACCCCTGCGCCTGTCTCTTCTTGGTTCCCAGAGCTCTGGCTTTCAGAAATACACCTTGCAGGCAGGAGTTTGAGGGGATCTTCTCTGACCAGACCAAGAGAGAAGAGACCTAAAGTTAGCACATTGGCGTTTCCCCCAAAGTGACAGGAAAACTTACCCACATGTCCAAAGCTTTTAATGTAAAAACTCTTAGTGCCATATTTTGAAAAAAAAATTTACATTATTGATGATTTTAAACATACAGAAGTAGACTAAAGAATATAATGAATTTCACATAACAAGCTTTAATAATTATCAGTACATGGCCAACTCTGTGTTATCTCTACCTTCCTCTCCCCCAAGTAGATTATTTTGAAGCAAATCCTGGACATTGTATTAGTTCATCCATAAATTCTTCATCATTTATCTCTAAATGATACACATTTAAAAATAAACACAGTACTATTATGCCCCAAGTTTTTATTTATTTCATTATTTTATTTTAAATTTTGAGTCAAAGTATCACTCTGTCACCCAGACTGGAGTGCAGTGCCACACTCATGGCTACTGCAGCCTCAACCTGCTGGGCTCAGGTGATCCTTCTTCCTCAGCCTTCTGAGTAGCTGGGACTGCAGGTGCATGGCACCATACCCAGCTAATTTTTTGATTTATTGTAGAGATGAGGTCTCACCAAGTTGGTCTCAAACCCCTGGGCTCTGCCAATCCTCTTACCTTCGTCTCCCACAGTGCTGGGAAGGTATGAGACTGCCACACCTTGTTTAATATTTTAGTATCAAACAGTCAGTCGCTCTTCAATTTCTCAATTTTACCCAACCATCTTATACATGTTTTCTACGGTTTGTTTGAATCAACATTCAAGCAAGGTCCTGACTTTGAGTTTGGTTGCCTCTTAAGTCTGTCTCAAACCCCTCTTAGATGCATCACCTCGGATCCTCTCAGTCCACCTTTCCCCAGGCCCTTGGCCACTTGTTTTAGTGACTGACTGCATAAGCAGAACCCAGCAGCAGTGAGGCATCATGCCCATATCAAGGGCCTTGTGCATTCTTTCTTGGGAATGCCTTCCCCATGAGGCTTGAGTTATTTTGGGACCCATGCATGCGCAGCAGGGAAGTTTGGGCTTGTTAACAATCTGTAGGGTTAGCCCATGATAAATGGGTGATGGCAGTCAGTGTATAAATTTGTCCATCTTCTTCCTGTGTAGGCTGTTCTGAAACGCAGTAGCTCAAATTGTCTCCCAGAAAATAGTCCCCCAAGACTGTGCACTTGACACCAAGTAGTGGCCAATTCAGTAATGCACATTCTTTTAACGCTCCCTTTGTTATTTTCGTTTCTTCTCACACCTGGTTTCCTGAGATAAGCTGTCTCTCAGACTCTTTTCTAGGGGACCCACACTAAGACAATTTCTTTAATCTAATCCTAACCCTTTTAAAATCATACTTTGCAATTTATTTGTTGAAGGAAACAGGTTATTTGTTTATCTTCTAGTCTCCCACATTCTAGTTTTTGCAGATTATACATTTTACAGTGTTTCACATGTCTGTCTGTCCCTTGTCTGTAAACTGGTATTTGGAGCAAGAGACTTTATCAAATTCAACTTTGATTTTTTTTTTGGTGAGAATGTTTCAAGAGTAGATCCTTAGTTAATTGATAGTATTGAATAAACTGATTTTACCATAGCTATTTTCACTGACTCTATTACAAATGTTACTCTTATTTAAGTACAGCCTATTTAAAAACCCCGATACCCGAGAAAATGGGATTCTTTGGGGGAGAAAATTGTGTGTGTATATTGTGTGTGTAATTGTGTGTGTTTTTTTGGCGAGAATGTTTCATGGCCGGTTCCCTGTCGGAACCTCTTATTCCCTCCGCTCGCCTTCTGGCTGTGCCGTGCCCTGCTCGGAAGAGACTCCCGCCAGTTCCCCCGGTAAGCGGGCCGGCCTGCGGAGGAGGGCGGCGGCAGCTCCACCTTACCGGGCTCTCTAGCACGCCTTGGCCGGATCCGGAGGTCCGAGCTGGCCGCGGGCTGGGGACCCGTCCAGTGCCTAGGATGATACACCACCACCTAGAGAGAGAGCGCTTGTGCAAACGGACGTTCAGGGAGCTCTTCCTTCTGGGTGTCATGGAAGAGGAGCTCCACGATTGGGCTTGGCTGCAAAACACTTCATAGGTGCAGGATCTGCTGTCATCGGTGAAAATTATCGAGGAAACGTTGGTGTTATGCTATTTAATTTGGGGAAGGAAAAGTTTGAAGTCAAAAAGGGCGATCGGATTGCGCAGTTTATTTGTGAATGGATTTTTGTTGTTGTTGTTAAATCCAGAAATAGAAGTTGTTCAAGTTTTGGATGGCATTCAAAGGGACTCGGGGGTTTTGGTTCTACTGGAAAGAATTAAAATTTATGCCAAGAATAGAAAATGAGAAATCGTACCTTTAGCTTAAAAATAAAGTGGTTTGTAAACCTAATAGCTTTAACTTTTAAAAGTATTTAATACATAAGTCAGCTTTGTGGTGATCTAATGCAACCAGTGTCTTTTAAAAATCAAATTTACATCAATTACGGACAAAAAAGCCTATATTATTGAATTTAATAAATGATACTTCAGGAAAAAATTTTTCATAAGTGATACTTAAAATGTCCTGTTGCATCATATCAGAAGAAACACATTTGCTTATATTTACCTTTTTGCGTTTTTTTTTTTTTTTTTTTGAGTCAGAGTCTCATTCTGTCACCCAGGCTGGAGTGCAGAGACACACTCATGGCCACCGCAGCCTCGACCTTCTGGATTCAGGTGATCCTTCCGCCTCAGCCTTCCATGTAGCTGGAACTAAAGGTGTGCGTCACCATGCCTGGCTAATTTTTTTTTTATTTATTGTAGAGATGAGGTCTCACCAAGTGACCCAGGCTGGGCTTGAACCCATGGGCTCAGGGAATCCTCACACCTAGGCCTCCCAAAGTGCTGGGATTATACACGTGAGCCACTGCGCCTGGCTTTCTTTGTGTTGTTAAGATATCAGTGGATTCAGGTATTGTCAGGCTGATTTTCCAGCAGAAAATTTGATAGTAGCTTATTTTAAAAAGCAAATTGATGAAGATCTAATTTACATACAATAAAATACACTCATTTTAAGTGGACCTTTCTATGAGTTTTGAAAATTTAATACATCTGTATAATCACCACCACAATTAAGATTATTATTATTTTTGAGGTTCTTCTATGTTGTGTCTATCAGTAGTTAAATTTTTATTGTCTGAGTGGTATTCTATTGTATGAATATACCATTACCTATTTATCTGTTTACTCGTTGATGGACATGTGTTACAATTTTTGGTTATTATAAATAAGCTTCTCTTATGTGCAAGTTCTTTTGTCTCAGTACTTTTCCTGTTGAGAAAATATTCAGAATTAGAATTTTTGGGTCATGTGATAAGAATATATTTAACCATAGAAGAAATGGCCAAATTATTTTCCAAATAAATTATTTTATATACCCACCAACAATATATAAGAGTTCTAGTTGCTTCTTGTCAACACTTGGCAATGGCAGTCCTTTTAATATCATCATATCAATGGATATGCATTGATATTCCATTGTGATTTTAATTTGCATTTTTCTGATTAGTATTAATATTGAGCATTTTCCACGTGTGTATTGGCCATAGGTATATTCTGTTTCTCAAAGTGTCTACTCAAATCTTTTGTCTATTTTTAAATTGTGTTGCTAACTTCTTATTGAGTTGTAAGCTCTTTATATATTCTGACAAGTTATTTAATAGGTAACAGATAGATTAAAATTTTCCCGTCTGTGGCTTCCCTTTTCATTTTCTTTCTAACAGTGTCTATTGAAAAAAGTTAAACATTACTCCAAAAAGTATGGGCCTGTTTCTGGACTGCCTATTCTGTTACACTGATGTATATTTTTATTCTTATGTCAATAGCACATCTTAATTATTGTAGTTTTATAATAAGTCTTGAAATCAAGTGTTGTAAATTCTCTGACTTTGTTTTTCTTTTTCAAAGTTGTTTTAACTGGTCTAGGTCTTTTGCAATTTTTGTGTAAATGTGAGAATCAGCTTGTCAATTTCTACCAAATGCCTGCTTGAATGTTGACCGGGCTGGAATTGACTCTCTAGATCAATTTGGAAAGAAATGACAACAATATTGAGTTTTTCAATCCATAAGCATGGTATATCTCTTTTATTTGGGTCTTTTAAAATTGTTTCAGCATTATTTTGTAGTTTTCAGTATGCAAGTCTTGTATATCTTTTGCTAAATTTGTCCCTATTAGGTTGCTTGTGCTATTTAAACGATGTTTTTAAACTTTCAATTTCTAATATGTCATTGTTAGTATATAGAAATATAGTTTAATTTTAGGCTGGTTGTGGTGGCTCATGCTTTGGGAGGTGGAGGCGAGAGGACTACCTGAACCCAAGGGTTTGAGACCAACCTGGGCAACTTGGCGAGACCTCGTCACTACAATAACTAAAAAAATTACCCAGGCCTGATGCTGTGCCTGTAGTTCCAGCAACTTGGAAGACTGAAGTAGAAGGATCACCTGAATCCAACAGGTTGAGGGTAGAACTACAGGCACGTGCCACCATGCCCGGCTATTTTTTAAAAATTTTATTTACTGTAGAGATGAGGTCTCGCCAAGTTGCCCATGCTGGTCTCTAACCCCGAGGCTCAGGCAATCTTCTTGCCTCCACTTCCCAAAGTGCTGGGCTTACAGGCGTGAACCACCGTATTAGTTTTATTACGTCCAGTATTAGTTTTATTAACTTTTTTTGGGTAAATTTCTTGGGGCTGTCTATGTATATAATTATATTATACATAGAACATAGAACAAGGATTGTTTTGTTTCGTTCTTTTCAGTAGGAATGTCTTCTATTCATTTTTCTTGCTTGATTGCACTGGCTAGGAAGCCCAGTATAATTTTGAATGAGCATGGTCAGAATGAGTATCCTTGCCTTTTCCTGTTATTGGCTTCTAATTATTTCCCTTATGGTTACAGATATTACTCTGTATAATTTCAGTACATTTCATTTTATTGACATTTATTTTATGCCTGGTATATGGTTTTTCTTCATGAGCATTCCACGTGCACTGAAAATAATGTGTATTTTGCAACTGTTGTATATATGGCTATATAAATATTAGTTTACAAATATTATATTAGGTCAGGTTGGCTTATAGTGTTTTTCAGTTCCATTATATCCTTACTGATTTTTTGTTTAATTGTTCAATCAATATTTATAAAATGTATTTCTCTGGCTATTTAAAGATGCTTTAAATGGATTTAGGGCTCATCACTAAAACTTTTGCATTGATTTTAGCATTTTAAATCTCAGAGCTCTTTGTTTTGATGTCTTGCTTATGTGACTGGATTTCATCAGTAAGTTGTTTTTTGGAAATGTGCTTTAAGAAACCCTGATTTTTATTTTATATTTGAAATGTTCCACTTGTGGTTTTACACTTAACTACGGGTCTGGGTATATCTTGGACCTTTTCTTTTCTTCTGAACCTGGTTTACATTATTACAATGTCTTCTGTAATTAAATTTGCAGTGGATAAGTTTGAGATCATCATCCTGAATTTCTACCCTTACTTATGACTTCAAAAATTCCTGCCAGGATGTCTTTACTTAATTTTTAATATACATATTTTGTTATGAGATATAGTAAGTATGCATACAGATGCCTTATTTCTGAAGTTTAATAGTTTATCAGACTGTGTCATGATGTTCATTATGTTGTATGAATTTTGCTTAGCACAGGGTGTGTTCTTTCAAGTTTGTGCATTCTGTTCTTTCTTTATTTCAGGGTAATTTTATATGAATATATATCTCTGAGTATATTTTCACCCTCTAAATACATTTTCTTTTTTACTTCAAGGACACCAAATATATTCAAGTTGAACCATCTCTGCTCTTTATGTCTATTATTTTATCTTCATTCACTTCATTTTTTTCATTTTTCTTATATAGTCACTTTTTTAATCCTAAGTTGTTCCTCCATATCATTAATTTACTATTTAGTCATATCTTCTTTATTCCTTATTGTATCTAGGTTATATATCTGATACATAATGGCAAGGGGTTTTTGGTGTTCTTAATATGCTTTATTCATTTTGCAGTTCCTTTCCATGTTGTTATATCATCTTGGTTTTACACTCCTATTTTATTGAAGCAATATTTTCTTCAAAAATGAAAAAAAATTTAGTTTCAAGGGCACATGTGCAGGTTTGTTACATGGGTATATTGTATGATTGTGAGATTTAGACTTCTATTAAGCCCATTCTTCAAATAGTGTCTATGGTACCCAATGGGCAGTTTTTAAATCTTTGCCCCTCCTCTCATCCTCACCCTCACTGTCATAACTAGAACACTTTATTCTCTATTTCTGCAACCTTAGAATCTTCAAAATAAAAGTGCTCATCCTCAGTGGAGGCACTTCTGCTAGGGAAACATAATTAGCGTTCCACTGAACTTAAAGTTATGACTGTTGCTGGGCCATTTATGAAGTCTCATATCAGTAGATCATCAAACCAAAAAAGGAGTTAATCTACTTGTGGAGGTAATTGACTTCAATAATTATAAGAGTCTAAGGTATTTCTCACAACAATGGCCAGAGTCTGGAACTTGGTGGATTTATTGGGGAGCCCATGATGATTCTGTGCCTCACAGAAGGGCAATTTTAACAACGAAGGACTGATGTGGTCAAGGAACCCAAGGAATCATACACCCCATAAAGGTCTAGATGATTCCATTGGGAAAGCAATCTAGATAGCAAAAGTTCTGAGTGTGAGATGAAACTAGAATGAGTGAGAGGGGAAGAAGATACAAATAACAGTTACTCCGGATCTAGCTGAAGCCAAAGGGGCTTCAGCTTTCCCTGTTTGCCCTCTTAGAAGCGGCAAGGACTTAAGCTTTCACTCTGAAGCAAAATTACAAGAGTGAAATTAGAGTGGGGCATGAACAGATCTGGGAACTACTAAGGGTAGCCTATAGTAGATGCTGCTGAGAGCACTCCCTATATCCCTTTGATCCATTTGAATTCACCTGCCACTCTGTAGAAACATGAATATCCTCAATACACTAATCTTTCTGTCCTCCAGTGTGACAATTCTAAGGTGTGTTTTACACTATTTCTTAGAAGGTCCGAGGATATTGAGCCTCAGTTACCTCTAGCAGTAACCTGATGAATACTATCACTCTACCGTTATTTACTGTTCTTATTTCCCTGTTCTGGATTCCCCAATTCCTTACTTGTGCCTCTTGGGATTACTTTCTATATAAACCTGTATGCACGTATTTGTCTTAGGGTCCACTTTTGGGGAAAACCCAAACTAAGGCACTTCTTATATGGGACAATTTTATGGTTTCAAGCTACCCTTTGATTCTTTGATATTACTTTTGATTACAAGTTACCCCTGTATTTGTAGTCACTGAAAGGAGGGGGTGAAATTTTTTTTTTTATTGGTCAGTCTAGTTAATGGTTTGTCAATATTTTTATCTTTGCAAAGAACCAATTTTTGCTTTAATTGATTTTCTCTATTGCTTTTCCTATTCTACATTTCATTTATTTCTACTCTAATCTTCATTCTTTCTTTCCTTTATATAGCTTTGGGTTTAGTTTGCTTTATTCCTCCTTAGTTCCTCAAGATGTAAAGTTAGGTTATTAATTTGAGATTCCTCCTCCTCCTCCTTTCTTCTCTTCCTCCTCCTCCTCCTCCTCCTTCTCCTCCTTCTGTTGGGATTTTACTCTGTCATCCAGGCTGGCGTGCAGTGGCTTGATCATGACTCACTGCAGCCTCGACCTCCTGGACTCATGCAATCCCTCCAACTCAGCCTCCTGAATAGGTGGTGTGCACCACCATGTCTGGCTAATTTTTTTATTTTTATTTTTGCAGAGACGAGGTCTTGCTGTGCTGCCCAGGCTGATCTCGAACTCCTGGGCTCAAGAAATCCTTCCACCTCAGCCTCCCAAATTGCTGGAATTACAAGCATGAGCCACTGTGCCTGGGTGCACAGATTTTTTTTTCCCCTCTGAGCACAATTTCTCAAACACAATCTATTACTAATTACTAGGCTTTAAAATAAACTCAGTATGTCTCAACCACTAAAAATATAGAATGCAGCCGGGCTCAGCGGCTCAGCCTGTAATCCCATGCCTTAGGAGGCTAATGTGAGTGGATTGCCTGAGCCCACGGGTTCGAGACCCGCCTGGGCAACTTGGTGAGATCTCATCTCTACAATAAATCAAAAAATTAGCCGGGTGTGGTAGCGCGCGCCTGTAGTTCCAGCTACTTGGTAAGGCTGAGGCAGAAGGATTACCCGAGCCCAGCAGGTCAAGGCTGCAGTGG
>CAUYQG010092527.1:0-23919 GCA_963574415.1 Tarsius wallacei
CTCGGTGGCTCAGCCTGTAATCCTGCGCTTTGGGAGGCTGAGGTGAGTGGATTGCCTGAGCCTGCGGGTTCGAGACCCGCCTGGGCAACTTGGCGAGACCTCATCTCTACAATAAATCAAAATATTAGCCGGGCGTGGTAGCGCACGCCTGTAGTTCCAGCTACTCGGAAGGCTGAGGCAGAAGGATCGCTGGAGCCCAGCAGGTCGAGGCTGCGGTGGCCGGGAGCAGCCACTGCACTCCAGTCTGGGCGACGGAGTGAGACTCCAACTCAAAAAAAAAAAAAATAATAATAATAATTTTTGCCTCCCTCTTACAAAATGGTAAGATGTGTAAACTAAATTCTTAAATCTGTATCTAACTCTCATTAAAGGTAGTTAAATTCATGCAGAAAATATATTCCCTGAAATTCTTTCACAGCAAAATTAAGAGAATTATTAGGGAAGTGCTATGTGTCAAAATAGGGATTTTTAATTTTTTAATTTTTTTTAAATTTCAGAATCATGGGGTACATGTGAGGATTTGTTTCACAGGTATATTGCATGAAGCTGAGGTTTGGGCTTCTGACGAGCCTGCCTCCCACACCCTTAGGGCTCAGCATGGTACCCAGTGGTTTGTATCCCTTGTTCCTCCTTACTCCCTTAGAAGTGTCCCATGTCTGTTGTTCCCAAACTCTTGCCTGTGTGTGCCCAGTGATCACATGTGGTAAGAATACAGGCTAATGAGTAAAAACCAGTATTAACACTAACAGGAAATGGAAATCTCAATGCACACAAGATGTAATGTTCAAGGTTTAGCACTGAAGTGTGAGTCACCTTGTTATCATCCATGACAGTATTTAATGATTCAATCCACATAGGGTCAATATCTCCATCCAGGACTATCCATTTCGGTCCATCATGCATAAGATTTGCTTGTTCTCGCAGAATGGAAGAGAAGAGACCTATAAATTAAGAGTAAGCAATTCTAATACATAATAGAGTCAAGTGCTACTTATTTCTAAAATAAATGTATATTATTCATCCTACAAGCTCTTTTATTAACTAGATAGAAGCACTTTTGCTGCCTCTTTCTTGGTGGCAGTGCATAACACCTTTTGAGCTACATGTCCGCTCCAGATCCAGCTGTACTATTCACCAAAGGGCAAGTTTCCCCTCCCTGAAAGGGATCTTTAATGTTCAAGACTGAGCTCCCGTGTGTCAAAGAGAAATAACAGAACCTCCCTTGATGAACAGTTGTGGGTATTTATGTGGGTAACAAACATAAAACTCAGAACTTGCACCGAAAGAAGACATTCTCTCTCTTCATGCACATAAGCTCAGTAACTATTTTAGACCAAATATCAGTTCAGCTCATCTTTCTCTATTTTTCTTTTTCTTTTTTTTTTTTTTTTTTTTTGAGTTGGAGTCTTACTCCGTGGCCCAGACTGGAGTGCAGCGCAGCCTCGACCTGCTGGGCTCCGGCGATCTTTCCGCCTCAGCCTTCCAAGTAGCTGGAACTACAGGCACGCGCTACCACACCCGGCTAATTTTTTTGATTTATTGTAGAGATGAGGTCTCTCCAAGTTGCCCAGGCGGGTCTCGAACCCGCGGGCTCAGGCAATCCACTTACCTCAGCCTCCCAAAGTGCTGGGATTACAGGCTGAGCCACCGAGCCCAGCTTCTCTATTTTTCTAAGACAATTTTCAAGGGGCATCATTCTAAAGCTAGAGCAATCGGAAGATCTATGCATGTTATAGAAATTTGGTCTTTGAGATTATATTAAGTGAACATTACTTCCCAAGACGTACAGACAAAAACATTTTAAATCCACAGTCCTTGTCACCATTACCACATATCTAAGTATTCTATGTGTTACATGGTGTATTTAATAGCTGATTTTTCAAACTCAAGTATATAATACTACTGTGAGTGAAACTGTCTTGATGCATATATGTGGAGAGTTTCTTCTGTAAGAGATTCTATGCAAAAAGTGAGTGATAGTATCTGATAGAACCTGCCACTACGTTTCATAAAGAAGCCAGAAACCTCTTCTAATGGTCACTGATTTAAACAGTTTCCAGAAAGTTTCAGGATAAACAGATAGGTTATCTCCTTGCCACAGTTCTTTTTTTTTTTCTTTTCTCTTCCTTCTTTCTTTCTTTTTTCTTTCTGTGGTTCTCACTCTGTTTCCTAGGCTGGAGTACAGTGGCATAAACACAGCTCACCACAGGCGGCCTCAACCTCTTAGACTCAAGTGATCCTTCCACCTCAGCCTCCCTGGTAGCTGGGACTACAGGTGGGTGCCACCACGCTCAGTCAATTTTTTGTAGAGATGAGGTCTCACTATGTTGCCCAGAGTGGTCTTGAACTCCTGGGCTCAAGCAGTCCTCCTGCCTTGGCCTCCCAGAATGCTGGGATTACAGGCATGAGCCACCACACCCAGTCACAGTTTTTTATAAAAAGATAGAAGCTAGACTGAAAGGGTAAAAAATGCCCCAAAAAGGAAAGAGGGAAAGAATATACACAAGAAGTGGGGCTAGAGAAGGATGAAGGGTATCCCACTTTAGATATGGTCATCAGGAAAGTCTCTGATGTGACATTTGACCAGACACTTAAATAACATAAGGGAGAAAATCATGCAGGCATCTGGAAGAAGAGTGTTGCTGGTGATGCCAGGGTTAGTGCATTTACTGAAATAGGGAGTCATAATAGATTGCAACAAAGGGTTCTGTTTGTCTATAGATACATTCAGGGCAGTAAACATGCCCTGTTGACTTTTGTCCCTGGCACTTAAGAATAACACCTGCCTGAACTGTAGTCAGTGTCTTGTATCAGGTACCTGATAAATGTTTCCTGAGGCATTCATGTTGACTTCTTTCCTGATTTACAGGGAGCCCTGATATAACTGATGTGGGATAAAAATACATAGCTCTGAGTACAGATCTGCTGAATGCAAATCAAGTACTTATTTAAATCTAGTTTTAATTTATACATTATAAATGCTGTTGTGATCCACTATATTTCCAATAACGCCAACACATAAACAGTAAATCTGTGACTATGACTAAAATTGACTTATACTGAAAAACGCCTTTCTGGATAGAAAAAAAAAAAGTCATTTTTTAGCACTTCTAAAGAGGAAATACAACTTGCCATCTTTCCATTCTCGGGTAGCATGATGTATGAAACCAAAGAGTTCATCTGTTGTCAGAGCTTTAGGGTTTAAGTCATTCCAAACAGGCTTCTGTTTCATGTTAACATATGTTCGGTTCAGTGTTCTCAAAATCTGAGGGGAAGAAGAAAAGAGCCAAAAAAATTAACACTGATGTAAACCAAATGGAAAGTAAAGGGTTTCTGAAGGATTTTCCTTATTCTTTATGTGTTCCTAGATATTCTGTGTGTGCTAAGATGGAGGCGGGGGAGCATGCACATATGTACATTTCCATGACCATCTTGACACGTTTAATCCCACAAACCCTAGATAGTCTGTGTGTGCTAAAATGGAGAAGAGAGAAATGCACATATGAGCATTTCTATCAACATCTTGAAAGGTTTCATTTCACACACACTTAGGGAGACAGAATGAGTTCACCTGATTCTTTGTTTTATTTTTATTTTTTTCACCTGATTCTTTGAACCATTTAGACTAAAGAAAGTCACTCTATGATTTGAGATTTTTTAACCACGGGTACAGAGTGGACTATAAGTCAGTAAGCATTCATGCTCATGTTTATTAAATACACCTGCCTAAATTATTACGATCTGTTGTTGTCAAAATTTAGCCTACTCCAGAATTGTCTGGAGGGTGTTAAAACACAGATTGCTGGACCCAATCCTGTAGCTTCTAATTCAGTAGGTCTGAGGTAGAACCTGCTATTTGCACTTCCAACAAGGGCCCAAGAGGTGCAAATGATACTATTCTGGACACTTTTTGAGACCTAGTGACTTAGAACAGTGGTTCTCAACAGAAGATTGCCTTGATTTGTGCAGAGAGGAGCTGTGCCTCTATTAGATCCCCTACAATGCTCAGGACTGTCCCCTGCAACAGAGTTATCCAGTCCAGAATGTCAACAGTGCTGAGGCTGAGAAATCCTGGTCTCTATAACTGAGGAAGAGAAGGCTTCAGGATGATAACTCACAGAGTAGGTGCTCAATATACGTCTGTTTAATTGACAGCTTACCCCAAATATCGGCTCCAATGCCTGCTCTTCCTTTCTCTGAAAAGCCATGGTTTTTGTTTTAGATAATTATCATCCTGACCTACTCACAGGGGATTTGAATAAATGATACATGATTGCTAAAATCTTTGGAGTGATAAGGCGCTAAATACATGGTCCTAAACTTCAGTACTCTAGTTATATCAGCTTAAGTACATGTTGAGTAGAACAGAATCAGTGAAGACTAGAGGAAGGAAATTAAATGCCTTAGGAATATTAAGCTTGTATTTTTAGAAACCATTAATCTGCTGGAAATTATAGAATTTAATTCTATCCTTCCTTGAACCATGGCCTACATCTGAAACTTACTCTAACAAAATAATTACAGGTCTATCAGTTATCTACTTTAATATTTCAATTATTACATTTTTCACTAGAAAAATCTATCCAGAGGCTCCCTTTACAATTGTTCTACATTGGGTTCTGGTTTAAATGCTGGCAAGTTCCATATACCCCCATGATCTAAGATCTTGTATGCTCATTCTGGTTATTTTTAGTTGTTGGCTACCACATATGTTTATACTCAAGCATCCTGAATTAAAATGCATGCAGTTCTGCATATACCGTCTGCCAACCAAGAAAATAAGTACGTTGCCAGGACCGTCAGTAAGACCAAACAAAATCAAGCAGTGAACTAAAAATGGGGATAATAGTACCCATAACGTATCATTGTTGTAGAGAGTAAATCATACCTAACACACCTAACACAGCATAGAATAGGAACCTCAAAATTGTGGGTTTTGCCACCTCCTTTTCTTGCCAGGTTTTCTTTTGGCCCTATAGAGGGCTATATTTTGGAGAAAGTCCTGAAGAAAAATATTTAGGTTTGTTCTTCTTAGTGATATAGGGAGGAGAATCTAGGATGACTTGGAAGACAAGGTAGTTTTGATAAATGTAGGTAGAGACCATCAAATCCTGCAAGCCAGATATCTTTATTACACAATCTCTTGATATGTTTACCTTTGATAAAAGAATCCAAGCATAATTATATTATTGAACAGTACATAAAGCAGGGTGGCATACACCTAAATGCATGAAGAGGATGCTAATTATCACATGTGGAAAGCCCAGTCTTCATCCTGGCTTACTTTCCATGTGTGAATGTAACGTTCTACTTGTTGTCTTTCTCCCCCTCCCAATGTTAAAGGAAAACAATGTCACTTGATCAAACAGCAACATTGGAGTCTCAGAATTATGGTGGGCTTCACAAAGGAAACTCTTTAGAGTAGCATTGAAAATATGCCGAGAGAGAGAGAGAGAGAGAGAAAGAGAGTGTTCCTTCATGGCTGAAAGCTATTAGGCAGTTTACTATACCTTACTCTTTCCTGTGCCTGCATTTCCAACCACAAAGACGGAGTGTCGCACGGCCAACAGTTCCTCAAGTTGGACAACCTGTCAAGCAAACAGCCACTCACTGGTTTCCTTTCACGAGTTAGTGACAAAAAGACAACCTACCCATTTTTGCTCAATTCTTTCTTCGTTATGACCCAAGCCAGCTCCCGCTGACAACTGTATGTTTACAGAAAGTTAAAATAGACCACAGGTGCAAAACAGAGTTTCTCCTGAGTCTCTCACGCACGGCACAGGAATGAGAGAATAAAGCAAAACCATTGCTTTATGTAGAACTTGGTAAAGGGCAGGGGTTACTTACAAAAACCAATAACTCTTCATGAAGTTTTAAACAAAAGCAACATATGAACAATCAACATCTACAACTGAGTACTGATTTCTAGCCTATAAAACATCTAAAATGGAAACTCTATATGTATTTTCAGGTCCATGTATTCACTAAACCCAAGTTGAACACTGATATGCACAAGCCTTTGATATGTCAGATAACATCTTCCAAAGTTATTCTCACACAGGCTGACATGATTTTACTTCCCGTGTTCTCTAAAAAGGAGAGGGGAGGAAAATAAACTTTTGGTGCGTGCTACCAAGAAGAACCAAGAAGTTTTACAAACTGATTAAAAGTATACTTACTTTTAAAACCATGACTTAATCATAGTTAGGTTTTCACCTCCTCACAGAACGTGACTACTGGAATATTTACTTCCATTTACTCTAGTTACTACTGCCATTTAAAGTACTTGAAAGCATATGTTAAGCTCTTACTAGGGTCAGGGTAATATAAGTTAACATCTTGGTTTAGCATCGCTTAACTACAGTTATTTCCACCGCAAATCCCAAGGGCTGCCATGAAAAGCAAATGCTCCTTTTACTTTGAGGATGAAGCTCTCCTCGGGCTGCAGGCGGAGCTCCAGGGTAGACTGCCTGACCATCTGTTCAAAGTGCAGCTTCCTCCTCCGGGGCACTTTCAGGGCTGGAAACAGGTCACTGACCAGGCCCAGAAACACTGGGATGTCATCAGTTACTATTTTAGGCATATTGAAATCCCTTAATGCTCTCATGAGTACCTAGAAAGGAGGATAGAAAATACTTTATTAAAAAGCCAATATAAGGTCTAACAAACACCTGAAGAACCAAAGATGCGATTTTGAATCCTCATATTTAAAGTATGAGATGCTGGTACCATTAGGATGGCATTTTATCTATAGGACAGTTAAACCCTTAAAATTAACCTGCCAGAACACGAGAAGGCTGAACTAAGACCATGGACAAACCTCAGAATAAGATCAGCAGGGAGGCCTTTTCCTTCCCTGCCAGTGATCTGTTTCTATCTTCAGGAAGGGTCTGAGGCCCTTCTCTCCTAAATTCCCAAACTCCAGCATTTAATCAAGCCCATCAGATCATTTTGTTTGGGTGCTCTGAGACTCTCAGAATAATTTTAGACATTTTGAGTTGTTGTTGTTGTTGTTGTTCTATCTTGGCTGTAAACCAGAAGGCTTTAGATTTAAAAGCAGTAACTCAAACATCAGAATAACTTTTATAGAACGAGCTAAGCATTCCAACAACAATAACAAAATAAGAGAACAAATAAATAAAAGAAAATCTTGACTTAATCATAAGTTATGAATAGGAAGAAGAGAGAGAAATTTTGGAAATAAAAGTTTTTTAAAAATCACATAATAAATTTCCCGTAACATAAAAAACAGACTAGATCTAGTTTTTTTCTATTTCTTGTCGTGTTGCATGTATACATACTGATCATGTCCACTGCTCTCACTACTTATTTAATAGGGAAAGATGCATGATATGCTGTTATGTTTCTTTCCAGGAAGGAGGGTAGAACTTTTTCTAGTAGCTCTGAACAACCAACTGAGCCTCCTGCCCACTTCATATTTCACACCCAACTTACATTTCATGAGATGAATGTACTTTCCCCCATTAAGTTTTCAGGATTAATATCCCAAGTCAATCAGATTTCCTAAATGTTCCTCAGAGGAAATTGAGCCATGATTACCGAATTATTTGATTATAACTCAAAATACTTTGTGAGGCTATTTCAAAAGAACTGATAAAATCACATATTTTTCCAGAGTCATATCTTTGCCCTCAGGAATACTTGTGAACTCTTATAAAATAAGAAATGCCAGTTCTCACAATATCCTATATTAGCAATAGATTTTATTTATTTAAAAGTCATAAAGATCAATATATTAAAAAGATTACTGTACTCATGTTTTTATTGCAGCACTATTCACAACAGCAAAATCATGAAACCAACCTAAGTGCCCACCAACAACTGACCAAATTTTTTAAAATGTGGTATATATACACCATGGAATACCATAAAAAAGAATGAAATCACATCCTTTGCAGTAACATGGATGGAACTGGAGATCGCCAGCATAAATGAATTGACTCAGAAACAGAAAAACAAACACTGCATGTTCTTATTCATATGTGGGAGCTAAATGGTCACAAGGATGGAAATAATAGACACTGGGGACACCAATAAGGGGGAAGGTGGGGAGAGGAGTTAGGATTCAGAAATTACCTATGGGATATAATGCCTACTATCTGGGGAATGGGGAATAATTTATGCATGTGTATCCCCTGAATCTTAAAAAACAAACAAACAAAAAACTGCAATAATAAAAAAAAAATCATGGTATGCATGTCTCACCCTCCAGATATATACTTTCATTTGTATGAAGCTGTTTAGCTACTTACTCAAAAAAATTGTATGAGCATTTCAGTACCTGATCCTCAGGTCTGTTTTTATCTCCTCGTTTCAGGGAGCCAGCTACAACCAAGACAGATTTAATAGCACGAAGTCCCCAGTCATAATGATCCTGAAATTAAAACACAGGTTTATTTTCTCAAGAATTTTATGAGGGAAGAAGACTCTCCTTACAGAAGAAAAAGCTGAAAGTTAAAAGAGTTCAGATACATGCACACTTTGATGATTCAAAACAACATTTTCGTCTCCCCTTTGAAATTGTGACAATCACGTCCCTGTAGTGTTGTCCTGCTTCTTTTGCCCAGTTTTTCTGCCTCCGTCAGCGAATCTCTCCTTTCCATAGCCCTTAATTGCAGCATTTACCCACGGCTGCGTCTGTCCTCTGGCTCTTTCCTTGATAGACCTGCTAACTCAAGAGCTCAGCCACCTCAATGTTTTCACCCCCAACCAGATGAGCATTTCTTCAGGTGTGCTGGCTTCACTGAGGGCCTGGGATCCCCCTCTTCCCAGCTTTCCATCTCTAATTGCCCTAATTATTCTACCTCTTAATCACTCAGACACTTCTGCCCTGATGCTGGCACTTAATATAATAAAAACCATATTATTAAAATTCAGTTATAAACCAGGACCTCTTTGAGACTTTCGTTTGAGCCCTAAAGAAGATTTCTCCCATAGGCTCTAAGCTCCCGGAGGATCTCAGAATATCACTACTGAGAATGAGTACATCAAACCAGGCAAAGTGGGGACAAAAGGGAGGCCCAAACTTTACCTCTATGATGTTCACATCCAATCCTGAATTGTACCCCACATCTTAAAAAAAAAAAAAAAAAGAATGAGTACGGTGGCAACTCCATGCTCCCCAGGTTCAATTGCATCTTTTCTTCAGACTTTTCCCCATAATAAACATATTTCCTGTGATTCACTGGCATCTGCTAGGTCCTAGCATGGTGCATGGCACAGGGCAGGTGCCCCAAAAGGTTCCCTAGATAGACCAATTGCTTCCATGGGACTGGATTCTCCTTGTTGCCCATCTACAATCCACAAAGGAACAACCCTTCTCTCAAATGTCTCAGCTGTGCCTGTGGGAAAGTCACTCCACTCTCAGAGCCTCAGAATCTTCATCCATAAGAAGGCAGATAAAAGTATCCACCTGGCCGGACGCAGTGGCTCAAGCCTATAATCCCAGCAATTTGGGAGGCCGAGGCAAGAGGATTGTCCAAGCCCAGGAGTTCGAGAGCAGCCTGGGCAACTTGGTAAGATATCGTCTCTGCAATATATCAAAAAACCAGCCGGGCATGGTAGCGTGTACCTGTGGTTCTGGCTACTTGGAAGGCTGAGGCGGTCGATGCTGGGATGGCCATGAGCGTGCCAAAGCACTCCAGCCTGGGTGACAGAGTGAGACTCTGACTCAAAAAAAAAGTATCCACCTACTTTACACAGGGTCATAGAAGTAAAATGAGTTAATGCTTTGTAGGCAGTGAAGCAATAGCTACATGTATAGACATGTCATTTAACCCATTAGTAGATAATAAAATCAATTTAGTGGGTCTTGACCATCATTTCTGTCGGTAATAAAACAGAATGAAATGAAAACCACTAGAGTGTGATGCAACTAATAAGGGTAAGAAGTGCTTGGTGAAATGTTTTGGTTCAGTTGTATGCACGCGCGTGTGTGTGTGTGTGTGTGCGTGTACTGAGTATCAAAAGAAAAAGTAGTTTTTCCTGTAAGTCATGGTAAAGATTCTTTGCAAGCCACTGATCTAGAAGTAGACTGGGGGTTGAGGAGAGAAGGGGAGGGAAGAATCAGAGTTCAGAGGGCAAGCAGAATGGGAGGTTGGAAGTCATTATGTAACAACATTGAAAAGAGCATGCAGAATTTCTGGACACAGATTCAAGGGGACTCGGTGACCCTCTGAAACATTTAAACATTGCACAACACTTCTAAAATTACCTTCACTATTTTCGTTATATCATTCTATTGGTCAAAAAGGTCTACTGATTGTTTTCCAACTCCATCCCTGCAGAAAGGCAGGGACAGAAAGGCATCAGCGAACTGTGCTCCTAACTCAGCTCTTCTGTCCGGGCCAGATTTCTTTTCCCTCATATCACGCATGACATTTCTCAGAGTTAGCAAACTCTTTCCTTCTCCTCAAACTTTACCCTATCTCTCTTTGTTCTACCTGTATTCTCAACACCTTCCTTTTGTAATTGGCTACTGGTGTGTCCCAGAAAGGACTGGAAAGAACCGAAGTCAAATCTTGCCCTCACCACGTGCTAGCTATAAAGACTTGGACAAATTTTTTTCACTGTTTCCTCATCTATAAAATGGGGATCATATTACCAAGCTTGTAGACTTATTGTGAAGATCTTAAAATATAGCATACTGTACCTGTTCAGTAATTATTGGTTCCTTTCTTCTTGAAACCTCTGATAATCCTTTCATCCTCCAATTTTTATTTCATGTAAACTGAGTCACCTGAGTTCTTGGAAGTCAGAAACCTGGGTGTTTGTTTCATTTGTTTTGTGTCTTCACCATTCATCATGGTCAGCAATGAGCCCAGAACTTGGCTATGTTCACTAAATGTTTAAATATTACCACTAGGAATGAGTACAATGCTAGCTCCATGTTCCTTGGACTCAATTAGATTTTTTTCTTCTGACTTTTTCTCATTATAAAATTAAAATGGGTCCAATAAAAGAAAATGGTCGCAATAAAAATACCTATCATCTTACTACCCAGAGACAACTGTTAAAAATCACCACGCCACTCCCCTGATGTGAATTCACAGTTATTAAAAGTACAACACACATTTCTCTCTCATTCCACATCTTTCCCTGACAATGAGCAAGTTAAGATGATTACATCTGGCAGGGCAGGCAACTGTGGTATTTTGATACTCTCATTCTGTAACAGCTGCAGAATTACATCACCAGTAATTCACAAAAGGGCATCAAAAAACCAAAAATCAAAAGTGACCACAAAGCTCAATTTAAAAATATTGATGCTGATATACAATTTTTGTGGCATATCAGCAACTTCAATAAATCTTTGAGAAGCTTATGACTGCAGAATAGAGTGTGTGTACGTCTGACCCATTTCAGAAAGGCAAAAATTGAAGAAGAAAAGTTTAAGAAAAAAATCCAACCCTACCTTCAAATAAAGGATGACCAGTAAATGAGAAAAATTGCAATTTTAACATTCCATGAGATGTTCTTCAGAAAATAAGCCCTACATCACTCTTATGAACACCCTTGCCTTCTCTCACAGAAAATAATATTCTCACCAAGAAGGGGAGGCAACATAAAATTCCATTTATAATGACGGCATTGATAAAGTTTAAAGAAAATCACATAGCCCGTTAATAAAAACTGTATGATACAAATGAAACACTAGAACTAGAATGTCCCCAATTTCAGAAAAGAATGGAATTGCAAAATACAGATTTTCAAAATGTATGAAAAATATAAAAATATTCCTAATGTCTAAGTGTAATTTGAATGATAACTTTGCCTCCAGTCATATTTCAAAAGCTGTTTTAATGGGACATAAGAAGAAAAAGTAACAAAGGACCCCTCACCTGCTTGGAGAGGAGCTCCCTGCACAGCGTGTACAATGTAATGAATTTTCGGGCTAATGCACGCGCATCCACAAAACCTTCAGCAACCAACATGATTTCACAGATAAGCTCAATGTCAGGGGCCACCATGGCACAGGGTCTGAAAAGTAAATATAACAGAGTTTTAAAACGTGATAAGGTAATAAGTACAAATTGCTGAACTCAAGTTGATTCATTTGTACCAACATTTTAACCATTCCTAAGCAAGTCATAATTACTTCTGTCAATCACAGCTAACAAGACCATTCACTTCATCTAAAATATGTCCACTAGAAAGCTGGGTGCAGTGACTTGTGCTTGTAATCCAGCACTTTGGGAGGTTGAGACAGGAGGATTGCTGGAGACCAGGAGTTCCAGAGCAACCTGTGCAACGTAGCAAGACCTCGATTCTACAAAAATAAAATTTAAAAATTATCCAGGTATGGTGGTGAATGCCTATAGTCTCAGCTACTCAGGAGATAGAGGCAGGAGGATCACTTGAGCCCAGGAGTTTGAGGTTGCAGTGAGTTATGAACATGCCTCTGCACTCTAGCTTGGACAATGGAGCGAGAATCCTTTTTCTTAACAACAAAAAAAAGAAAATCCCCTAGTTACTGGACACAGGAAATTCCAGACACTCTGAAATGGCAGAAGCACAGTTTAAAGAAAATTCATTGGTCAATTGTCACTGCAGAAAGATGAACAATGATGTTTTGGACTAGAGATCAGCCTTTACCTGTGGCTACCAGTGTGCTGGTAAATGTTTAAGAACCTGCGATCCAGAAAACAGCATTTACTTATTTCCATGGAAAAAAATCTTTCTACCACAGCTGATTCAAGTTACCAAAACAACATCATTAAACATAGATCTGGGAAGCCCACAACTGTGTAGACAACAATAGTCATAAATAACCTTAAGAGCATAAGCATTAGTAAAATAAATCATTATGAAGTGATCCGTTTTGAGTATTTATCTTTGTTTTTGATACAATTTATTTAATCAAAAGTTGTTAGAATTTAGTTTTTGTTAGTGGCTGTGCTTAATAACCAGCTCACAAAGTTCATGAAAATTTAGCGATCAGCTCTTGAAAGCTTGACCAAGCTGCCCCTAGCATACTACCACCTGGGACCAACTTGGGTAGACTTTTAGATTCAGTGTTTAGAAAAACATAGTTTCAATACCCCTTTCTTTTGAAGAGGGACTTCCAAAAAGTCCTTCTCCAAAGACAGCCGCTATTACCAGCAATGTTCGAAAAAATTCCTCTCCACAGAGGTCAAGTGCAAAGGAGGAGTAGAATAAATCAATAAATAAGTCCATGATTTTAGACTTCTTAAAATACATTCCACTAGTACTTACCACCTGTTTTTGTAAATATAAAAATTATAGTCTACTTTGTGCACATCTAATTTTCACCCTAACCATCTAACTTCAAAGTATCTTTGGATCTAGGCGATTATCGAATGCCTCTCCTATCTGTGCTGACCCCATGTTCCAATCACATTTATTATTCTTCATCATATCACAGGTAAAGAAATGTGAGAGAAAAGGCTACAGATGGACTTGTTTTATATTTACGTTAATAAAGACAACTGATATTTACTGAACACTTAGTTCGTACCACATAGGGTGCTAAAATCTTTTCATGCACGCTCTTACTTAATTCTCACAATTCTATGAGATGGCTGCTCCTCTTATCTGCCTTTTAAAGAGATGCAGACTGAAGTTTCCAGAAGTCCAAGCACATACTGTGGGCCATATGGTTGGTGAGTGTTGGAATCAAAATATGAGGGGGAACCCCCCAAAATTCAGAATTTATTTATTTAAAAATTGTGTATTTATTCTTCCATGTGTAAGCTTCAGCCACCTTCAAAGCACTCTCCGTTTGATGCAATACACCTAACAGACACATTTTCCACTGCCCAAAACAGTTTTTGAACTTGTCAATTTTGATGTCTTTTAGTGCTTCTGTTTTTTGTTTCACCTCAGCAAAACATTTTCCCTTGAGAACTTTTTTCATCCGGGGAAACAAAAAAAAAAAGTAACTCGGGCCATGCACGGTGGCTCATGCCTGTAATCCCAGCACTTTGGGAGGCAGAGGTGAAAGGATTGGCTGAGCCCAGGGGTTCAAGACCAGCCTGGGCAACTTGGTGAGACCTTGTCTCTACAATAAATTAAGAAAAATTAGCCAAGCATGAACACCTGTAGCTCTAGCTACTTGGAAGGCTGAGGTGGAAGGATCACCTGAGCCCAGCAGGTTGAGACTGGGTGGTTGTGAGGGTGCCACTGCACTCTAGCCTGGGCGACAGAGTGAGATTCCAACTCAAAAAAACAAAAACGTCACTTGGGGTGAGACTGGGTGAAAAGGGATGGTAGGGCAAGGGGGTCATGCTGCTTTTAGTCAAAAACTGCTGAACACTTAGCACGATGTGAGCTGGTTGTTTGTGTAAATCACCCATCATGAAATGGACAAATGTAGTGAAAGAATCTCCAAAATAAAAATTAACTGAAGCCTCTCACAACAATGCTAGCTGGCATACCAATGCTGATGGGTTCCTAGAACACTTACACAGCGGAGGAAACCTGTGCTACAAGGGGCCCGCCCTCCAAAAAATAATTCCAGTCTTTTTTTTGGGGACTCCTCTCATACTTTAAAGGCCGAAACATTGCCTCCCCTCATAAATAATACTTTCATCATCCAAATTTTCCTTCAGACTTTGCTGACACAAGTAATAATGCCCAACATAAATGATGCAGCATTTAATTAAACACAATATTTTTAAAATCTATTAAAACCTCACAAAACAGTATCGAATTTTAAGACCTCAATGAAAAAATCATATGAGATAAATTGAGTCACAAAGAGCAAAATCCCGAAAGGTATACAGTTTTCTAACAGACTATTTTGCAATTATTACATTTATTTTGAAATCAGTTATTCTCTATATAGAATTTTTCAAGAAAATTAGAGATAATAAAATTACTATGTTAACAAAACTGTTTTTAAAAGGAAAGGAAAACATTCAATACAGGATGTTAGAGTAATTGATTAACTATTAGGAAAAAGAATTGCTTAAGTATTCATGTTACCTACCATAGTCAGTTCTTATCAGATGATTAGATTTTAAAAATATAGTAATACTATAAAAGTTAGAAGAAAATACAAATGAAATATGGTTAAATAGCTAGAAGAATGTACAACCACATTTTAAGTTTAAAATAACTGAAAGAAATCACACAAAAGACTAGCAGTTTTTGCATAAAACGTTAAATGGCATATTATTTTGAAAAAACACTGAGGCTGGGCTCGGTGGCTCAGCCTGTAATCCCAGCATGTTGGGAGGCTGAGACGAGTGGATTGCCTAAGCCTGCAGGTTCAAGGCCTGCCCGGGCAACTTGGCGAGCCCTCATCTCTACAATAAATAAAAAATTACCCGGGCATGATAGTACATGCCTGTAGCTCCAGCTACTTGGAAGGCTGAGGTGGAAGAATGACCAGAGCCCAGCAGGTTGACGCTGGGGTGGCCCATGAGTGTGCCACGGCACTCCAGCATGGGTGACAGGGTGAGACTCCAACTCAAAAAAAAAAAAAAAGCACTGAATAGTTAAAGAGACATATTGTGAACCCTAAAGAACTCCTAAAAAATAAAACTGATGGCTAGGCGTGGTGGCTTAGCCTGTAATCCCAGCACTTTGGGAGGCCAAGGCAAGATTACCTGAGCCTGGAGTTCGAGACCTGCCTGGGCAACTTGGTGAACACTCGTCTCTACAATAAATAAATAAACTAGCCAGGCATGGTGGCGTGCATCCACCATGTGCGTCCAGTTACTTGGAAGGCTGAGATGGAAGGATCTCCTGAACCCAGGAGGTCGAGGCTGCAGTGGCCATGAGAGTGCCCCTGCACTCCAGCCTGGGCAACAAGAGTGAGACTCCAACTCAAAAACAAACAAACAAACAAACAAACAAATAAATAAAAACTGACAAGCCTCTAGCTTATCACAATGAAAAAAAGAGAGAAAAGACACAAATTACCCAAATCAGGCATGGAATTCAGGACATCACTACAGATCATAAGGGAATATTATGAACAAATGTATGTCAACAGATTCAATAATCTAGATAACATGGATATTTTCTTTTAAAGATGTAAATTATCAAAACTAGCCCAAGAGAAATTAAAAATCTGAATAGCCTCATATCTATTTTTAAAAATTGAATTAATTATTTAAAAGATTCCCCTTAACATCAATAGGGTATCTGATCCCAAACCAGGTGAAGTGAGAATCAATAGGCAGCCCAAACTTCACCTGTGTGATGGCCACTTACGTACCTAATCCTGAATTGCACCGCACATCTTTAAAATAAAAATAAAAATATATATAAGTAAATTAAAAGATTCCCCTAAAGAAAACTTTAGGTACAGATGGCTTCACTGATTAATTCTATCAAATATTTAAGGAGTAAATATAGCAATCTTACACAAACTCTTAAGGAAACAGAGGAGAAAATCCTTTCAACTGATTGAATAATGTCAACATTACTCTGATGCCAAATTCAGACAAATATCTTACAAGAAAGGACACTATAGACCAATATCCTTCATGGCATTTAAAAGAATCCTTAACAAAATGGTAGCATATTGAATTCAGCAATACCAATAAGAATAACACCACCTTACATGGAAAGATTTTTTAGTATTTGAAAATCAGCCGACATAATTCAGCAATTAACAGAATAAAAAATAAAATCCTTATGGAAATTAGAAAACAACTTGTAAAAGAAAACACAGCTGAAAATTTTTGCAAGTCTGGACTAAGCAAACTTTCTTGAATAAGATATTTTTTTAAATGATAAGTTGTATTTCATCAAATTTAACACTTCAGTCTTTGATGGACACCACTAAGAAAATAAAAAGACAAGTCACAAATTGAGAGAAAAATATTTGCAATGTATGTATTTAACAAAGAAATTGTATGCAGAATAGGATACTTCACAAAAGATGGAATGGAAATGCCCAATAAGTGCATGAAAAGATTCTAACATCATTAGCAAACATGGAAATGCAAACTAAACCCATGATGACACACTATTATATATCTATTTGATTGGCTAAGACTGACAATACCAAGTTTTTGTTTTGTTTTGTTTTGTTTTTGAGTCGGAGTCTCACTCTGTTGCCCGGGCTGGAGTACAGTGGCATGCTCATGGCCAACCCAGCATCAACCTGCTAGGCTCCAGCTATCCATCCTTCCGCCTCAGCCTTCCAAGTAGCTGGAACTACAGGTGTGCACTACTATACACGGCTAATTTTTGATTTATTGTAGAGACGAGGTCTCACCAAGTTGCCCAGGGTGGTCTCAAACCCACAGGCTCAAGCAATTCACTCACCTCAGCCTCCTAAAGTGCTTGGGATTACAGGCTGAGCCACTGAGACTGGCCAATACCAAGTTTTGACAAGAAGGTAGAGCAACTAAAATTTTCATACATTGATGGTGAAGATGTAAACTAGTATAGTCACTTTGTAAACCAGATTGGCAGTTTTGTTGTTGTTTCTTTTGTTGAGACAGAGAGTCTTACTTTGTTACTCAGGCTGGAGTGCAGTGGCGTGATCATGCAGCCTCAAACTCCTGAGCTCAAGTGACTCTCCCACCTCAGAAACTACAGGTAAGCACTACCACGCCCAGCTAGTTTATTTCTAATTTTTTGTAGAGACAGGATCTTGATATGTTGCCCAGGTTAGTCTCAAACTCCTGGCCTCATCCAATCCTCCCACCTCATCATCCCAAAGTGCTGGAATTACAGGTGTTAGCCATTGCACCCAGCTAGCAGATTCTCATAAGTAAAACATACATTTGCCATGTAAAACAATGATTCCATTCTTAGATATTTTCCCCAAAGAAATAAAAACATATGTGCATGCAAAAATTGTATAGGAATGTTCACAGCAGCTTTATTCATAATAGCCCCAAACTGGAAACAACCCAAATGTCCAACAACTGGTGAATGGATGAACAAACTGCAGCATGTTTATATAACAGAATACTAATCAGTGATAAAAAGAAATAAACTATTCCTATTTATTTAAGTTGTTGAGGATATGCTCAACAACTTAAATAAATCTCAAAACTGTAATGTTCAAAGAATAAAGCCATAGACAAATGAACACATAGTGGTTTTGTTTACATGAACTCTAGGAAAGACAAGTTTAATCTGTAATCACAGAAAGTACATCACCAGTGTAGGGCATTCACTTCAAATTGACACAAGATAACTTCTGGGGGTGTGAGAAATATTCTGTATCTTGATTGTGGTCGTGTTTTTACAAATTGTACACTTAAATAGATGCATTTCATTGTATTAAATTATGGCTGAACAAAGTTGACTTAAAACAGAAGTTAAGCATAACTTCTCACCTATATAAGAGCATGTAGGTGCTCTTATAGACTGCTGATAAGTGTTTATATTACAGTATTTGGGGAAAGCGGTCATCAGTAGGTATTTTAATCCTTCACCTAGTAAATCTACATTGAGAAATCTATTCTGGAATAATAACCTGAAATAAGAATAATTTTTCAGGATGTTTATAGCCTGTTTCACAATCATAAGAAACTAAAAGGAAAAAATAAACCCTACATGTCAGACCAAAGGGAATGGTTAAGAAAATTATGGCAAAGGCATGAGAGGGACTGTTTTGGAGCTACATAAAATGATATTTCCAAAGAATTTTCAGTAATATAATAAAATATATATGTCAAAATAGTAAATGAAGACAACCAAATAAAAATCATGCTGGGTATGGTAGCTCATGTCTGTAATCTCAGCACTTTGGGAGGTGAAGGTGAGAGCATTGCCTGAACCTAGGTGTTCAAGACCAGCCTGAGCAACTTGGTGAGACCTCATCTCTACAATAAATCAAAAAATTAGCGGGGTGTCGTGGCGCGTGCCAGTAATTTCGGGTACTTGGAAGGCTGAGGTGGAAGGATCGCCCGAACCTGGGAGGTCGAGGCTGTAGTAGTCATGAGCGTGCCACTGCACTCCAGCTTGATTAACAGAGTGAGACTCTAACTCAAAAAAAAAAAATGCCTACTATACTATCTTAACTCCACAAAATATAAATTATAGAAAGGTTAGACAACGTATAACAATCATTATTTCTGAGTGGCGACACTGTCCTTTTTTCTTTATTCCTTCCTATACTTTCCAAATATTTTCTAATTTGAAAAAATGATGCTTATGATAAAACAATCATAACAAAAAACTAATATGAAAGATTCAAATGTATCCCCATATAACTTTTAAAAACTGATTCTGAGTCCTGGCTTACAATTCAAAAGAGTTCATTGATCATGGTGACAGTACATTCTATAAAGAGATCCCAAAGAAATAATAAGGGGTTTTCCATAAGAATTCTAGAGTAAAAACAAATCACTTCACAGTACAAACCAACAACATTAGGTGGCATGAGCGCGCCAGATGCTGAGCTGCCAAGCACAACACTTGCCTGAAAAGAGCTTTGAGATTTTCCGGTAATTCGGTTCGACCAGCATATCCCGGGTTCATAGTAATAAATATTCCAACTGATGGCTTCAGTGTGATAGCTTCTCCAAGAAATACAAATCTACCATAAAAAGAATGTTGATGAAATTAAATGTGTTCATTGAATATGAATGCACACTGACAAATGCAAACCACTGCAAAATGCAAATTATTATTAGGAAGCTGTTTATTCTGTGTAATTTTCTTTAAAATTCATAAGCATACGTATTTGGAGTATGTTTTAAAGCCTGTTTATTAAAAACGCCTTCCCTCTCCCCAGAGGAATTATAAGCATGGGAAGTATTCTTTTTTATTTTAACATAGCCACAGTATCCTAGAATATAAAAATGAAGACTTGACTACGTTAACATTTAATGAAAGGTGATGGCATTTTTGCCTTCAACTTGGGCTGCAGTTTCTAGAACAGGATATCACACAGAGAATGAATGTTCATGCTTAGAGGAGATACTCCCTGCTCCATCTTTATTTTGTCTCTTTCCTTACTCTCTTTCTCTCCCTTCCTCTCATTTACTCAACAAACATCTACTGGGTATCACTGAGAGGTGGAACAGCATAGGGGTCACCACAGCTAGCTCTGGAGCCAGACTGAGGGTTTAGGGTCCAGCTAGATCACTGCAGGGATGTTAATTATCCTATGTTCCAATTCTCTCATCTAGTAAGAAAAAAAAAGAATGATAATATTACCCACCTTATCGGATAACGTCAGGATTTAAAAGGGATTATGAATATAAATGATTAAGAGTACTGGGCCTAGAATATGGTAAACACTCGTAACAGACGTTAGCTGTGACTATTGCTATTATTATCACTTGAAGGCACTGGGGAAGCAGTGGAAGGTTTTCAGAAAGATTTGCAAAGGCCCCAGTGGGCTGTTGATGGCCAGGGCAGTGGAAGGATAAGGTACTATCAGAGTCATACTGAGAGACAAGTAGAATGCTTCTTTCAAATGAGGGTAAATGAGACAAAATATAAGGCTGATCTCTTGTTGAGAAAGGGGAGGGCTGAAGTAGTTAAGCTGGGTCTACATCACAGAATAGGGAGGGAAAAGATGTAGGAGAAAGGAACCACGATGTTTAGGACTAAGAGTGTCTCAGACACCAGGTAATTAAGAGCAGGTGGATTTTGTATAGTCAAGGCAAAAATGGAGAAATCTTCCTTCCTCAGAATGTCAGGCTAGGGAAGGAGACAGGCCTGGCAAGGCAGCTCACGGAAGGAGAGGCGGCTCTTGCCACAGGATTGCTGCCTCCTCTCCCACTGTACACAGCAGGGATAACCACAGTCAAAGGTGTGGACCTCCAGGGGGTAGAGCCAGCAAGATGCTGGAAGGCTGTGTAATTGAGGCATGGTCTCATCTCTTAAATCTTTGAGTGTAAAGGAAATGTAATGAACTCGTGAAATCATGAAGGAGCTATGCTGTCTGCATACGGGCTAAAATAAGATGAAGAAAGAGGACTTGCAGATGTGCAGGCAACAGAGGAGACTGTCTGAAGTATGACTGGGAATTTTCAGAAACCACTGCTAGGATCAGTTATATAAATCTCCATAAGAAAGGATGGCCTCAAATGACATCTGGGTTACATCAAATAAGATTTTGACTAAAAGCTAAATAAAATATGACCGGGAAACCAAGAAGAAAGAACCAAACTTCTCTAACATGGCCTTAGAGTAGGGGCAGATCAGGCAACAGACATCTGACCATGAAGAAAAACTGGTGCCACAGGCCCATGCAGTAAAAGGATTGAGAGGTTTTCTAGAGGGTGGAACATACAGATGTATCTACTGATAACCTGGAAACTTCTACAACAGGTTCATAGTCTAAGAGGCCAAGATGGGGGGGGTGAGGGGGACGGGATTAATGGTGGTGTGTATCTATCTGGGGATGGGGAGACACCTCTTATCAACAAGGGTACCTGAACGAAATATTTTTGTATGCCTAACCCCTAACTGTACCCCACAATAACATATAAAATAAAATAAAATAAAATAAAATAAAATAAAATAATAAAAAAAAAGAAATCCAAATTTTCAGCCTCAACCCAGACCTGCTGAATCAGAGACTCTGGGATGTTCAGCTCTTCCATCTGTGATTTAACAAGCCTTCCAGGTGATTCTCATGCCCATTTAAGTTTAGAATCACTGCCTTGGGCAGTTGGCCTCCTCATCTTATGAGGCGGTTGTGAAGTTAACTGTGCTTGATTTCACGGCCTCAAAAAAATCAAATATTAGCTTTGTTGCTTTCTAGCTGTGTGACTTTAACTTCTCTGTATCTCATTTTCTTTGTGTGTTAACTGAACATATTAATAGTATATTATGAAAAATACATTAATTCACCTAAGTGAAATACTTAGGACAATGTCTGCATATAATACAAAAAAACTCCTGCAAAGTAGATAAGCATTGGCATTATTTACAAAAATTATATTATTGAATGCTTTTTAGTATATTCTCTCTCTCTTTCTCTACTAGCTTCTACAATCTTTGAGGGAAAAATATATTTTATATTTCTATATTCCCATAAAACTGAACATATCACTGTTAATATTACGGCCTTTAATTGAGGACGTACTATGAGCTAGGAATGTGCTACAAGCCATAATGTTCTGCTGATTACTCAAACTGAAAGAGAAGTCTGCATTAATTTGTCCACTGCAATTATCTTTGCATTATCTCAGAAACTTCTTAAACATCATAACTGTTAATGAGTTTCAACCACTGCATGTAAGATAAGGAAGTCACACAAGTGGTAGATCCTTTGTAGCCTAATTATTTGAACTGTATAGAATTTCTGTACACCCATATATTTATATTCTCATTAATTTGTTATAAAGAGCAAAAAAAAATTGTTACTATTAAGTCAAATTGCCTGTAAATGACTGAAAGACTATGTTAATAACCTTGCTCCAAATGAATAATTATAAAGCAGGTGCACTTGAGATATGATCATTTAACTGACAGAAAACAGCTTCTAATGGCTTCAATAACCAAGATAATGGTGATATCAGAGAAGCCTGTTAAACTCATCGTTCATACCATCCATTTACTACACAAGAGAACTTCAGCTGGAATCTCCCTGTAGACTCATTGTCCTGCTTATTTAAATAGCAGTTAATTTAAGCACACACATGCACACAAACACACATCAACATTCCGTTATTTCTAACACGCCTCTTTCTAATAAACTCTATTCTCCTCTAACAGAACTCCTGACTGAAACAAACAAACAAACATTTCTGTGTATTTATATCATTCTTTTGCTATTGAGATTTACCCCCACTCATTGTGTTAAAGGCCAGAAAAAGCAGAAGACTAGCAGTCTTACAAATTTCTGGCCAAGCCCCTTCCAGGTGGCTGCCACCATGTTCCCCAGGGACAAAAGGAAAAGAAGCTGGTGGATTTAAAGAAAGTTGACAAACTTTGAATTTACCGTGTTTAGGACCCTTGGATGAGATGAATATGAGTTCTAAAAACAAACCAAATTTAATACCAATGGTTACAAGCATAAACATCGGTTGAAAAATGGTTGTTGGTTTCTAGCTCATTTTATTTGAACTTTGAACTTTCTTCTCAGCAGAATTCTGGCTACAAGTGAGAGGAATCAAACCTCAACTAGCTTAAGCGGAAAAAGGAGTTTATTGAGTCAAATATTGGAAAAGTCCAGACTTAGATCTGATTTCAGTCATTGCGAGACCCAGGTGCTCAACACTACCTTTTTTGCCAATTGCTTCTTCTCCAGACAGGCTTTCTCTTGAGGGGCAAGACAGTCACAGCACATGCCACCCATCACCCCAAAGACCCCTATCAAGTCAGCTGACAACTGATTTCCCTGTTTGATCTGGCAAAGAATTCCTGGTGAAGAATCTGACTGGCCTAAATTGAATTGTGTGCTTGACTCTCTGCAGAGGTGCAGGGAGACAATACCTTGAGGAATTCGAATCATTCTACAAAAAAGATACCTGCACGTGCATGTTTATTGCAGCACTATTCACAATAGCAAAAACATGCAACCTACCGTGCTGTCCATCAAAACTGGACTGGGTTTTTTAAAATGTGGTACATGTAAAAATAAAAATAATAATAAAAAATGTGGTGCATAAACACAATGGAATATTATACAGCCATAAGAACAAACATATGGACTTCACAGCAACTTGGATGGATTTAGAGTCTATCATACACGGTGATCTATCACAAAACCAAATAACTGAGTACCAAATGTTCTCACTCATAAGTAGACCCTGAACATTTATCATAATACTATAAGAAAGGGGTGGTCAGTAACGGGATAGTGCCAGGGGAGAAGAGGAGACAAAACATTAATAAGTGTACTTGATCTCAAACCAGGCAAACACTTCTACACTGCTTGTGGGAATGCAAACTAGTTCGACCTCTATGGAAGACAGTGTGGTGATTCCTAAAAGAACTATAAATTGATCTTCCATATGACCCAGCAATCCCTCTACTGGGAATACACCCAGAGAAACTCAA
>CAUYQG010092536.1:0-41881 GCA_963574415.1 Tarsius wallacei
TACTAAGGTCAAAAGTTTAGGAAAGTGAAATGATAGAGCAAAAGGTACTAGAGAATGTTATCAATAATTTGACTATAACATTCAAATAAGTTTTTTTCTCTGAAATGCCTACATTTAGTGAAGATATATAGAGAAAGAATATACAAATAATTCTCTCTTTAATCTGCCTATTCACATATTATCTATGAAATTTTGATGTATCCTTCTTTCTAAATATGTATTTCTTCAGTTAGTGTCTCACATTAAATCAATCAATAGTCATTCTATTTTGTGTTAGACTTAATCTTGTCTATTCAACTCAGCTAGGGAAAATCATTCTCGGTATATATCAAGTTATAGGCAAAAGGGACTGACAGTTTTCATCATGACTTGTGTATTCAACTTTCTTGCATATTCAAGATGTCAGGACTTTGATTTAATATATTTTTATTTCTAAAGAGGTGTTTTGTTTTTATGGTTTTTCTTTTGTTTTCTTTTAGTCTATCTTGGCAGTTTGTCTTTCTGTAACTCTCAGTCATTGGCCTGTCTGTGAAATAATAGAGATGGGTTTATAATTGCTACTTTAATGAACCCAACTATGAACACCTTTATGTGAAATAGCATCCTTCCTTGTCCACAATCTTCTCCAAACTTTGTTCTCTTCCTCTTTGCCTTCATTAGGTGAATTCAGAGTTATCAACCATTGACAGATAACAGCTTTGTTAAGGGCAGCATATTTTTATTTTACTCAATTCCTCCTGTCCAAGGTCCAGCATTTAAAACCAGAATCATGACCTTTATAGGCACTTGTGTGCTGGCAATGTTTAATAACCAGTGTAGGGAGAGAAAAACATTTTTTTCTTCAACTCTCATGAGTTCTAACTTGGAATGGAGCCCTGTAACAAAAGACAGTTTAACAAGAGAAAATCAGCCTGTCATGGTGGCTCATGCCTGTAATCCCAGCACTTTGGGAGGTGGAGGCAAGAGGTTTTCTTGAGTCCCTGGGTTCAAGACCAGCCTGGGCAACATGGTGAGACCTCATATCTACAATAAATCACAAAAATTTAGCCGGGCGTGGTGGCGCATGCTACTTGGAAGGCTGAGGCATAAGGATCACCTGAGCCCAGGAGGTGGAGGCTGCAGTGGCCCTGAGAAAAAAACAAGAGAAAACCAAACAGAAGTTTATTAACATGATTATTTCATAAATACATTAAAGATACCCAGGGAATGAGAAATTCTCAAAAAGATGGCTTTAAATTCCAGTTTATATGACATCTTCAACAAAGAACAGCAAATTTTCAGAAAAAGTGGCAGGAATAAGAAAAAGGACTTTGCATCTCTAGGGGAAGTAATGTGACAGAGGCAGATAAAGACTCCTTAGTCAATGTTGTTAATGTAGATTCCTCTGGTGCCATCTCCAGGCACATATGGGTGGAAGGTTGTCTTCATTGGCTTACCCTTGTTTCTTCTTGGTAGAGAGAGCAGGTGAGATATTCTTTGTCTTTTTGAATTTATGTCCCAATTTTAGGCAAATAATGGGAGGACAGCGAGCCTCCCTGCATCTGTTTCTTCTTAATTGCCTTCAGCTTAACCATCCTTATGCCAAAGAGACATACTTGGTGATGATATATGCTGGTCTTTCACAGCAGCTTTCAGGAAAAATATTGGTAGTATTTGCCAGTGTCTGTGGTGTGTACCCTCTCTCTATGGCCAGCTTCAAAGTACTGGCACGTCTTCCTGGATCCCTGCTTTAGAAAGAGATGGGCACATTCTCCCCCAGTGTACCGCAGCACACCACTGTAAAATAGGCAGGAGGTTCTGTGAATCCTGTCTTCGCTTTAATTGGCTGCACATAAAACTGCAGATTGCAATACATGGGCTGCTACTGGTGTTTCTTCTAATGAATAAAAACAACCCTAGTATTTATTAGTAGTGCTTCTATGACCTCCTCAAAAAGAGCTCCCATCATTTCTTTTCTTGGAGCAATAGAACATTATCTACCTCCCCTCAGCTGTAGATGTGTTTGTTTATGGGAACAACACATAAATATGGCCCCTGAGAGGAGTGAGAATGGCAAAATATCGGACATTTGAAAAAGAGAAGAAATCCAAAGAAACTTTAATAAGGGAGCGAAAAAGAAATTAAAGGTTGATTTTCGTCCAGATATAGTAATAGCTTTTGAAAAATGGGTCTTTGAAACTCTATAAAAGATCAGATAGAGGAACTTTAGGTTGTGTTATGAATAAGAGTATTTTCAACCAAGATGATAATGCTTTTTCTTGTTTATGGCTTTATATTCTTACAGCACAGGTAGCCCCTGCTACATTTTCTCCTTTGTACCCTCGTGGTGCATTTTTCAACCACCTGTGAAATTAAAAAATTCTCCCTCTAGCAGTTGGATTCACTTTGTTAGTTTATGTCTTATCAAAAACTGTTTAAATGCATCTCTGGTGACATTTCAATGATAATTAAAAAGCAAGATTCCAAAGTTTCAAGAGTGAAGCATTTTTTCAGTTACTACTTTACTCATCAAATGTAACTCTTTCAAGAAATGAGTTCATCACATGGAATAAGAGGAGTCTGATTCTTTCTATGATCATTAATTTTAACATTTCATTTATGAATAACTAGAGTGAAAAGATGGATGTGATAAATGAATCTCTATTATTTAAGAGAGATATGAAAAATCTTAGACATATATCATCTTATTAAGTCAGATCAAATGTCAAAGAAATGTGAGGCAATATTATCTAACTTAGACACTAAAAGAATATTATTTTATTTTCACTCAAATCCATCAGTATCTCCTATCCATTAGTAAAAGTCCTTGGTACTGAATCTGACAAGTAACCTCCACACTGAACCTCTGTCTCTGGCCTGGTCTTCTTTCTAGACACCCTTGCAAATGTCATCTTCTTAAAAAAAAAAGAGCTTTGAATATTTGACTTTCTAATAACTCTGCTGAAAGCCAGTTTCTCCATTTTTTTTTTTTTTTTGAGTTGGAGTCTCACTCTGTCACCCAGACTGGAATGCAGTGGCTTCTCCCGGCCACCACAGCCTCGACCTGCTGGGCTCCGGCGATCCTTCCGCCTCAGCCTTCTGAATAGCCGGAATTACAGGCATGCGCTACCATGCCCAGCTGATTTTTTGATTTATTGTAGAGATGAGGTCTCGCCAAGTTGCCCAGGCGGGTCTCGAACCCGCGGGCTCACGCAAGCCACTCACCTTAGCCTCCCAAAGCACAGGATTACAAGCTGAGCCACCGAGCCCGGCTCAGTTTCTCCATTATTACTTCCTAGTTAGGAGTGATTATTCCAACCTCTGAACGTGTCTTTACACTATATTAAAAATTTTGAAACCTTCACCATCTAAAGCATATTGCATGTGTGTGAGAGAAAGAACACAAATAATAAAACAAAGCAGTAAAACATTAATACTAGGCGCATTTGGGTGAAAGGTAGATGCATATTTTCTGTACTATTCTTGTAACTTTTTGTATTTAATATTTTTTCCAAATAAATAGATTTTAAAAATCTTCAGCATCTGATCCCAATCTATCACCCCCAGTCATAATTTTCCTATAAGTGTCATCTGCTCCAGTTACACCAGGTGATTATGGTATGGGCTTTGAATTAAGCCTTGCAAAGTGTGCACTTGCTGATAGAACAACATAAAGGAAAAAGTCAAATGTGTAAAAATTTGGAAAAGTGTAATGTCTTTGGAATGGATGATCAACTCTTCTTGTTCATCTGGGACTGAAGGGTTTTCCATACAAAGTACTTTCAGTGCTAAAAGTAGTGAAGTCCCAGGCAAACCAGGATGAGTTATTCACCCTACATTAGGGAGACTCTGAATAGATGAGAGTAACTGAAGCCAAAAACTGGTATCTGAATTGAGGGGTTGATTCCAAAAGAAAATATTTCAGTATCATTCTGTGGGCAGTGGGAAACCAGACAAAACCTTTCAACTACAAGGGGAGAGAGTTATGCTATATAACAAGTATAAGTTGAGTTAAAAGAAAATTTTGATACAGACATAATTGTGCAGAGGAGATCATGTGGAAATTTTTGTTGCTCTGTTGATTGAAGATGTCCATTGCCTATCAGTGAAGTTCAAATTCCTTACCTCAAAATGGGATACTTATTTATGAGGACTATTGTATATCCAAGGCTATATCATTTAACTCTCCCCCACCCCCAAAAGAACTGGTAAAGTGTTTTTATGCCCAATCTGAAAACATGTACGCTAAAGATCAGAGAGGTAAAATGCCTTCCCCAAGATACTCAGCCACGTGTGGTAGACTTAAAAATGATTTCTCTCATCTCTGAACAGCTGGCATATTTTGTTTGTGTCATTTATGTAGCCCTTCCCATTTGTACAGTTACTTGAAAGAATTTAATAGTGTAGGGAGTATGGACTGTTGTTTTCAGACAAGATCGTGATTGACCCCTATCGTATGAAGTGTGTTACCTTGGTCTGGGGTCGTATGCTATTTGAGTCTCTGTTTTCTAATCTATAATGTGAATATAATGTTGCATTATTTATAGGCTACTATAAAAATGAATGAGATAAATGTGTAAAGGATAATACAGTATCTCACCATTGTCACTGTTGAACTTTTAAAGTTCTTTTTAATAACTTCTAATAGACATTTTTAGAGCAATTTTAGGTTCATAGCAAAATTAATGATAAAGTACAAAGATTTTCCCCATACCATCTGTCCCACTCATGCACCTTCTCCTCATTGTTAACATTTGCCCCCAGAGTGGTATATTTGTTACAACTGATGAAACTACAGACACATCATAATCATCCAAAGTCTGTAGTTCACTCTTGGTGTTGTACATGCTATGGGCTTGGACAAATGTAAGTTGACATGTATCCCCCATTACAGTATTATACAGAGTACTTCCATAGCCCTAAAAATTATCTGTACTTCATATATTCACCTCTCTCTCCCTCTAATCCCTGGCGACCACTGTTTTAAAAAGTATTGTCACTTGTCTTTTTCCCCCTCTAACTGACATGTAATACTTTACATATTTATGGGGTAAATATGAGTGTTTGTTACATGCAAAGAATGTATAATGATCAAGTCAAGATATTTGGATTATCTATCACCTTGAGTATCATTTTTAGGTGATGGTATTATTTCAAGTCCTCTCTTCTAATTACTTGGAAATGTACATAATATCACTACTAAGTGTAGCTACCCTAGACTGATATGAAACATTAGAACTTATTTCTTTGTCTAACTCTATATGTGTATACCCATAACCAACCTCTCTTCATCCCCCTACCTGCACCCACCCTTCCCAGTCTTTGGTATCTATGATTCCATGAGAACATGTGGTATTTGTCTTTCTGTGCCTGTCTTATTTAATTTAATATAAGGACCTCCAGTTCCATCCTTGTCACTGAAAATGACATGATTTGTCTTCTTTTTATAGGCAGACAGTATTCCATTGTGTATATATACCACATTTTCTTTCTCCATGGGCACTTAGGTTGATTCCATACCTTTGCTTTTTGAATAGTGCTGTGATAAACATGACCGTAAAGATATCCCTTTGATTTCTTTTACTTTGGTTAGATATTTAATAGTGAGATTACTGGGTCATATAGTAGTTTTGTTTTAGTTTTGGGGAGATCTCCGTACTGTTTTCCATAATGACTATACTAGTTTACATTCCTACCAAGAGTATATGAGCATTTCGCTTTCTCAATGTCCTTGCCAGCATTTATTATTTTTTGTCTTTTTGATAATAGCCATGCCAACTGGGGTGTAAAACTCTTAAGGGCAAAAATTTATTTTCCAACTTTTTTTTCTGTACCAAGCACTGTGCTTCAGACATATAAGGCACTTCATACATTTTTGTTTAATGGATAAAATAAGGGACTTATATAGGGCAGTGACACTGGAATGGAAATTTTTTAAATGTTTAGGAAATAATAAATGAGATTTAATGGCTAGAGATATATTGGGTGAGGCTACTGAAGAAAGAATTCAAATTGCCTGAATTCTTGCCTGAATTTTTGGTTCTATGATTCATGTTCTAAAAGGAAAGACATAGGTTTCATTTGCTTCTCATTTTATTAAAGATAAAATTATCAAGCCACTAAAGTGATATAAGATAAGTGTGAGACTTTTAGAGGCTAAAACATAGGCCTACATGTCAGAGTCTAGTCTAATGTATAGTCATACCAGCGGTGTGACATAATAAACTACTCTGTGCCTCAGTTTTCTCATCACTTATAAAATAATAATAGTGCTTTGTATAGTTAATACAAAACATGTGCCACAGTACCTAACACTCAATAAGGACAAAATCAGTGACAACAATGACAAAAGTAGTCATGACTTTTTTTTTTTTTTTTTTTAAGATGAGAGGTACAATTTAGGGTTGGGTATACAGGTGGTAATTGTACAGGTAAAGTTTGGGCAGCCCTTTGTTCCTCACTTTGCCTGGTTTGAGATCAGGTGCCCTTCCTGATGTTGTGCCCCCCCCCCATTCCCCTGCCCAGGCAGTTTCCCACTGCAGCCAGTCCCTTTCTTATAGTATTATGGTAAGTGTTCAGGGTCTGCTTCTGAGTGAAAGCTGTAGTACTCAGTACTTTGTTCTGTAATAGATATTACTGATATTATAAACTCTAAATCCATCCAAGTTACTTTGAGGTCCATAATTTTGACCTTCTTTATGACTGCCTAATATTCCATTATGTATATGTACCACTTTTTTTTTAATCCAGTCCACTTCGCACGAGCAGCACGGTTGGATCCATGCTTTTGCTATTGTGAATAATGCTGCAATAAACATGCATGTGTAGGTTTCTTTATTGTAGGTTTCTTTTTTGTAGGTTTCTTTTTTGTAGAATGATTTGAGTTCCTCCAGGTACTCCCAGAAGAGGGATTGCTGGGTCGTTATGGAAGGTCAGTTTTTAGATCTTTTAGGAATTGTCACACTGTTTTCCACAGAGATTATACTAGTTTAAACACTCACCAACAGTACAGAAATGTTCTCCCTTTTCTCCACATCCTTCCCAGCATTTGTTGTTTTTTGAGTTATTTCTGATGAGCATCCTGAATGGAGTTAGGTGGTACCTCAGTATGGTTATGATTTATATTTCTTTGATGATTAGTGAGGCTCAGCACTTTTTCATGTATCTGTTGGCAACTCATATGTCTTCTTTTGAGAAGTATCTATTCATATCTTTTGCCCACTTTTTAACAGGGCTCTTTGTTTTTTGTTTTTGTTTTTGTTTTCAGCACGTTTGTATTTCTTGTAGATCCTGGATGTTAGACCTTTGTCAGATATGCGGTTGGCAAATATTTTTCCCATCCTGTGGGCCATCTCCCCACTCTCTTAATGGTTTCTTTTGCTTTGCAGAAGCTTTTCAATTTGATGAGGTCCCACTTGTCTATCTCATGTCTTATGGCATGGGCATTTGGACTTTTGATACAGAATTGGTTGCCTACTCCAATCTCTCTAAAGGTGTCTCCTGGGTTTTCTAAGATTCTAATAGTTTGAGGTTTTATGTTTAGGTCTTTGATCCATTTAGAGCTGATTTTTGTATACGGTGATAGGTAGGGGCCTGTTTTCTGCATGTGGTCAGCCAGTTTTTAAATCACCATTTACTGAAAAGTTTCTCCTATCCCCAGTTATTGTTGGCGGAGGCTTTGTTGAAGATGAATTGATTGAGAAATTGAGGTTTTGCTTCCCGAATCTCTATCCTGTTTCATTGGTCTATATGCCAGTTCTTGTAGTAATACCACACTGTTTTGATTATTGTACCCTTATAATAAAGTTTAAAGTCTGTAAGTACGATACCTTCCACTTTCTTTCTTTTGCTGAGGATTGTTTTGGCTATTCGTGTTCATTTATGCTTCCATATGAATTTCTGTATTGTCTTTTTCAGGTCTGACAAGAATGATGCTGGTAATTTAATGGGTATCGCATTGAATCTGTTGATTACCTTTGATATGATGGACATCTTAACAATATTGATTCATGAGCATAGAATATTTTTCCACTTGTTTGTGTCATTTTTTATTTCTTCAAGTATTGTAGTTTTCATTGTAAATGTTGTTCACTTCTTTGGTTAGGAAGATGCCAAGGTATTTAGTTTCATTATTTTATGGCTATTGTGAATAGGATTATGCTTTTTATTTGGTTCTCTGCCTGTTTGTTGTTGGTGTATAAGAATGTGACTGTCTTTGCACAATTATTTTGTACCCTGAGACTTTGCCAAAGTTCTTTTTCAGTGCAAGGAGGTTTCGGACAGATTCTCTTGGATTTTCCAGGTATAGGATCATATCTTCAGCAAAGAGGGATAACTTCACTTCCTGTTTCCCTATATGGATACCCTTGATTTCCTTCTCTTGTCTGATTGTTCTAGCTGGGACTTCCAACACTATGTTGAACAAGAGTGGGCAGCCTTGTCTTGTTCCAGTTTTCAGTAGAAATGCTTCTAATTTATGTCTGTTTAGCAATATGCTGGCTGTGGGTTTATCATAGATGGCTATTCCTATGTGGAGGTATGTTACCTCTATGCCTAGATGTTCAAGAGCTTTTACCAAGAAGGATGCTGGATTTTATCAAATGCTTTTTCTACATTAAATGATATAATCATGTGATTCTTATGTTTACATCTATTGATGTATTTAATTACATTTTTGGTCTTATGGATGTTGAACCAGCTCTGCATCCCAGGGATGAAGCCTACTTGATCATGTTGGATGATTTTTTAGATGTGTTATTAGATCGGATTTGCTGAAATAGTGTTGAAAATTTTTGCATCTACATTCATCAGGGATATTCGCCTGTAGTTCTCTTTTTTTGTTGGATCTTTACCCAGTTTGGGTATCAGCGGAATGTTAGCTTCACAAAACGATTTGGGAAGAGGTTCATCTTTCTTGAGTGCCTGAAATACTTTTAATAGAACTGGTATTAGCTCCTCCTTGTATATTTTTTAGAATTCCGCTGGAAAGCCACCTTGTCCAGGACTTTTTTTGTAGGTAGTTTTCTTATGACAGAGTCAATTTCTTGGGTAGTTATTGGTTTATTTAGGGTCTCAATGTCTTCTTGTTTCAACCTTGGGAGGTTGTGCGATGTCAGAAAGTCCTCCATTTCATTTAGCTTTCAAGTTTGTTTCCATACAGATATGCATAGTAATCTCTGATAATCTTTTGTATTTCTTCAGGGTTATTGTGACTTGTTCTTTTGCATTTCTGATTGTGTTTATTTGGACTTTTTCTCTCTTTTTCTTGGTCATTCTGACTAGGGATCTGTCAATCTTGTCTATCCTTTCAAAAAAAAGCTTTTTGTTTTGCTGATTTTTCTATGATATTTTTGTCTTGTATGTCCCATATTTGTGCTTTTACTTTGGGGATCTGGATTATTCTGCTGAAGTTAGGGTTTTGATGTCATCTTTCCAGCTCCCTCGGGTTATCTTGTGATCTTTCTATTTTCTTGATGTGTGGTCGTAGAGAAATAAACTCCCCTCCTAGTACTGCTTTTATGTCATCCCAGAGATTTTGATAAGATGAGTCTTTATTTTCATTTGTTTCCAGGAATCTTTTAGTTTTTGCTTCAATTTCTGTGTTGACCCAGGAATTGTTCAGCATCATGCTATTTATTGTCCATGTCTTTGTGGGATTGGAGGGAATTTTCTTGATGGTGATGTTTATTTTGATTCCACTGTGGTCTGAGAAGGTGCATGACAGTATTTCAATCTTATAAAATGTGTTTATGCTTGATTTGTGGCTGAAGATGTGGTTTATCTTGAAGTATGTTCCATGTGGTGATGAGCAGAATGTATATTCTGTCGTTGTTGGACATAGAGTTCTGTAGGTATCTATTAAGTCCATTTGATCAAGCATCAAGTTGAGGTTCTGGATCTCCTTCGTTTTTTGCCTCAATGATCTATCTAGGTTGTTAGTGGGATATTTAAGCCCCAAGCTATGATAATGGTAGAGTCAATATCTTTCTTTAGTTTACTTAGTAGCTATTTTATAAAAGCTGGTGCTACTATGTTGAATGTATATATATTTAGGATGGATATTTCTTGGTGGATTGAACCTTTTATCATTATGTGGGGTCCTTCCATATTTTTTTAAATTTTTGATATCTTAAAGTTATTTTGTCTGATATTATTATTGTGACATTTGCTCTCTTTTGTGTTCTGTTCACCTGATGATGTGTTTTCCATCCTCTAGTATTGAGTCTGTGGGTGTCCATTCTGATGAGTTGAGTTTTCTAGAGATAGCATATTATTGGGTTGTGTTTTTTTTTTAATCCAGATTGCCATTCCATGTCTTTTCACTGGTGCATTTAGTCCACTCATGTTTAGTGTGATTATTAAGATGTGAGAGTTTATCACTGTCGTGAGACTCTTATAAAGTTTGTTGTTGTTGTTTGTTTAATTGTTGGTTTTCTTTTGACTTTTGGGTTAATATATGTGTGTGTTTTCAAACTTACAGTCACAATGCATGCTGTATTGATGCTCTGTTTTCCTGCATTCTTGGGGAGAGCTTGATCACTCTTTTTTCTGTCTTCTGTGCTTAATATCTTCTTAAGCATTTCTGTAGAGCTAATCTGGAGGCAGCATAGGCAGTTAGAGGTTGAATGTCTGGGAAGGATTTTAGTTCTCCATCACTGATGAAAATTCACTTAGCTGGATAGGAAATTCTTGATTGGAATTGTGTATCTTTGAGAACTTTGAGGATTGGACTCCCATCTCTTCTAGCCTATAGTGTTTCTGTAGATAAAGTTTGCTGATATTCTAATTGATCTTCTCCAGTAGATAGCATGACTATTCTCTCTCACAGCCTTTAGGATTTTTTCTTTTATACCTACTTTGTGCAAGTGAATTACTATGTGTCTAGGAGTTGGTTTTCTCATTTGATACCTTGCAGGGGTTCTCTGAATCTCTTCTGATTGGATGGTCAAGTCTGTGATGAGATGTGGGAAGTTTTCTTGGATGACCTCATGGACCTCAGGTTGCTCTCATTCTCCTATTCTGCTTCAGAGCTACCAATCAGGCAAAGGTTTGGTCTCTTAATATAATTGCACATCTCCTCAAGGTTTGTTTGTGTCTTTTTAAGCTTCAGCTTCCTTTCTATGTTTTTAACAGACTGGGTTAGTTCCATATTTTGGTCTTCAAACTCTGAGATTATTTCTTCTGCCTGGTTAATTCTGCCTTCCATGCTTATCAGTTTATTATTTATTTCATTTACTATGTTATTTATAGCTTGCATCTCAAAAACCAATTCTTTCATGATTTTGTCCTGCTTTTCTTGGTTCATATTCATCTTTTCCAACTACTATTTGATCTCTGCATCTGTGCTCTGAAACCAGTTCATCTGTTCACTCTTCGTTGCTTCAGTTCCAAAGTCTGTATTCTCATGCACTGTCATTTTTGGACTTTAGGGGGTGCCTGTGTTTTTACATTGATTTCTCTTTATTTGTGATGGATTTTTCTTTTCTCTGTACTTCCATTGCTTAGTGAGACAGGAAGTAGTTTTCACTTGTTTTTGCTCCTTCCCCTTTTCTTCCTTTGATAGAGCCTCCAGATTTTTTTAAAGCCAGGCTGGAGGTGGGAAACTGTCTGTCCTTTTGCAGATTTCAGATTTGAATAAGGTGTGTTGAGGGTGTTATGATTTGAAAATTGCCACCACTCATCTGCTGCAAGCTGAGTTCTTATCCGGTTGCAGCCATAGACAGCAAATACTTGAGTTGGATGATGGGGAACCTGGGTCTCCTCAGCAGGCCTGGCCTTCTGGGTATACTGCACCTGGGTCTCCTCTCTGGGTTGATAGTGACCAACCTCAGAGAGGTGCTGGATTCACCCCTCAGCCTCAGGGAGTGACTTTGCTGTTCTGTGCACATGGGCAGGCTAAAGCCTGTCTCTGTCCGGTTACCAGAACAAAGGTGTTAGGGACATCACCACATCTTGTCCTCAGCTGGGACTCAGCAACAGGTTCCTCTGGTGTATTTGTTCCATGGTTTCTGCTGCCAGTGTCCAATCTTGTGCCAAAGATTGTAGTGGCAGGCAGCACTGGTAGCAGGTGATTTTCACTGATTTATTCCAGGTCGTGTCACAAAGATGGTGCCTGCCTCTGGACTGTAGAGCACACTGGGGTCCAAGTAGCCACGTGGGGCAGCAGCCTCAGCAGGAGGGCTCAGGTTGCTTGTTCCTGCATCTCCACTCAATCAAGCACTTGCATACCCATCTGCCAACACACTTGCATGTATATTCGTCCCTGTGCCCACTCATTTATACAGAAACTAATGCACTCCAACCATCTCCATTGCCATCTTGGAATCTTTCTGTCATGACTATTTTAATGTTAAATATAAATGAGTTTAAGTTAGGAAATGTCAGTTAAGCACAAGCTAGTTCTGTCTATTTCATTCAATGGTTAGTATGTGTGTCTATGTCCCTAATGACAAAGTAATGTCATTAGGGCCATTACTTTTGGCAGCTTCTTTAGTCACTGATATCATTTAGCAGGATATAGCACACTCTTAGACAATTCCTATGAACAGTGATGACTGTCGCTTATTGCATGGTGACATTTTTATGTTCCATAAACACCATCAGTTCAAAGGTTAAAAAAAAAGACCTAGTCAATAAGTAAAAAAATTGTTTCCTTATCTTGATAAGCTTAAAAGACACAGTTGAATTTTAGTTTCTGCTTTGTTGCCCTGAAAGGAGTTACCTTTACACCAATTGCTCTTAACATATAAATATTTTATACTTTTAGGATAGAAACCAGGTTTCCAGTGTACTGTGATTTTCATAACAAACACATAATTTTCCTTGCAATGCCTGAGTTTATTGTAAATAGAAACGTTATGAGTAAAGTTGTATTTTAAGATAATATAGCATATATAAGTAATCATTTTCCTTATATTTTAGTTTAGACATTTCTATATTGAGTAATCTTTACAACTGTATGTTCATAAATACTCTAAAATAGCAATATGAAAATACAAATTCTTTGATATACACTTACTGTTTATTTTCTAAGTTATATGAGACTTATAAAGCTCTATCCTTTTTAAGATTCTTAGAAGAGCTCTTGGAATTTTTTTCATAATATAAAATTTGATTACAAAAAGTATTTCCTTTAAGGCCAATATAAAATAATCTCATCCTAAAGTGTGGTATCATTGATTAATTTGTCTCGAAAATGGGTGTGAACATATATTTATTTGACTATATACCAAACAGACATTTAATAAGCACCTAATTCAATTTCTGAGGCATCATGCTACATACTGTGGGACACACCAAAAATAAATAATATTTAACTTCTGAACTTAAGATTATTACTACTAAAAACTAAGAAAAGTATACAAAAAATTTCATAAAACAGACTATGATATATTCTAAAACTTTTTTTAGAATCAGTGTAGGCAGAGATTTTTAAAGAGCCAGAGAGCACGAGAGTGAGCCAGAACACAGTGGTGCATGCCTACAGTCCCAGCTACTTGGGAGGCTAAGGCAAGAGGACCACTTGAGCTCAAGAGTTTGAGTCCAGTATGAATAGCATAGTGAGATTCCCCATTTCATATATAAAACACACACACACACACACACACACACACACACAAATAATAAAATACTTTATGCAGAAGGAAATTAGGTTTTCCAAGACCCATAGACTTTCTATAGGTAGAGATAAGGAAAAGAGGACACCTCTATAGTGCTATAATCTAAATTTCAGGAGTAGGTAATACTTGAATGGAATTCAGTAATGGAAGTGGTGTGGATCTGAGCAGGAAAAATAAGATTTGAATGGAATAATATTGGACTACGATTTGAAAGAAAGAGGTAAGGAAATTTGTCTGGAAAGTTAGAGTAAAATAACTAGAATCTCTAACTGAAGAGTTGGAACCAAACTTATAGACAGCAGCAAGTCAAGGAAGAGAGAGAGAGAGAGGTTTTTTATTGTTTTTTTTAAAGGGCAAGGTACATACATTAGTCAAGTTTTAATGATGAAAACTGTTACTCTAAGTATTCTGGGAATAAAGTACTTAATATTAGAATTAGGTTCTGCACAATTGTGGGAAGTGATGGGAAAGGGAAGATCTGCAAGGGACATGTTGGAAGATTAGAGAACCAGTTGCTACCTTGACTATCTTAGGGCAAAGCTTGCAGGGAAACCCAGGGAGCCAAGAACTTGCAACTGTCATAGGAGCTTGTGACTTGTGAGGAGATAGATGAGAACTGCCACTCCTGGGGAAGCTGCTTTTCAGGGCTAGCACCTATATCTGAGGGTCTGCATCAAAGAGTCAGCTTTGAGCTAGGGCTGGTTCTGGGGCCAACCCGCAGGAAGACAAACTAGGCTTATGGTGCAGGAGACTAAGGACAAGCTGAACCCTGCCCAGCACCTCTGCATCTTCTGTTACCATGATTTACCATGATAACCTTCCAAGAACATCAGCATCTACTCCATTCCGCCTTCCAGCTCTCACACAAGTTCCTGTTTTAGCCAACCTAACTCAGAACAGTTGAGGAAGGGAGGATTCTGGGAAAAGCATTTCCTAGACTTGGCCAAGTTGGCATAATATGACCCAGAGCATGACCAGCACTATGCAGTAGTGGTATTAATGTCAGTAATGTATAGGTTAAAATGGAATAGGGGAGGAAAGGAAAGAAGAGTGCTGTTGTGTTGCAAGAGATATATATAGAATAAGGATCTAAATAAGGATCTAAGAGCAGTGGAAATGAAGAGGGCTTCTGGAAAGCAGATAAGGTCAACTAAGAAGCAGGAGTTAGCTCTGGAGCTTTGAACTTGTGTAATATGGATATGTTGGTCCATTAAAAATATTTACCCCACATTTGGCTGCTGATTTAGAAGAGAAATAAACTTGGTCTTAGATGTGTGAAGATTAGTGAAGAGATACGTACAATAAATATCTGGAAACAAAGGACTGGGGCACTAAAGACAGAGATTTGGAAGTAATTTATTTAGAAATGATGGTTAGAGTTACTGTCAATTTAGAACATGTAGTAAGAAAGGAAAACCAGGTAGTGCAAGCTTCTAACCTATATAAAAGGACTGGTAAAATGTAACAGTGTGTCCACAAACAGCTCAGGGCAGGTTTTAGTCCCTGTCATGAGGACTGAAATTCTAAGCACAGACAGGGAGCCCCATCCTGGAGGAAAGGCTGGTCTCTGGACTGAGATAGAGCGTGGTTAGTATTCAGGTTAATTAGGAGTGTGCTGTGTTTTGGGGATGTGAGGTGGGACCGCCAAAAAATTGATTTTTTTTTTTTAGTATAGACCCCTTGTAGTACACTTGCAATTTGTTTCTCTGGGTCAAACAGTCAACCAAAGTTTTTATATGGAAGTTTTGAGAAAGTTGCATCATGACTTGCAGAAGAACTGTCCTTAGTTAAGGCAAACAGGTGACTAGTTCTTCCACCAAGACAACACACCTGACCACACCGAGCTGAGTGTTCAGCAGTTTTTGACCAAAAACAGTGTGATCCTGATGCCCTATCCTCCCTTTTAGCCTTATCTCGCACTGAACAACTTTTTATTGTTGCCCCAGTGAAAAATGTTCTCAGAGGTAAACATTTTGCCGATGTAGAAGAGGTGAAACAAAAAATGGCAGAAACACTAGAAGGCATCAAAATTAATGAGTTTAAAAACTGTTTTGAGCCGGGCTCAGTGGCTCAGCCTGTAATCCCGCGCCTCGGGAGGCTGAGGTGAGTGGATTGTCTGAGCCCGCAGGTTTGAGACCCGCCTGGGCAGGCGAAACCTCATCTCTACAATAAATCAAAAAAATTAGCCGGGCGTGCTAGTGCGCACCTGTAATTCCGGCTACTCGGAAGGCTGAGGCGGAAGGATCGCCGGACCCCAGCAGGTCGAGGCTGCGGTGGCCGGGAGCGGCCACTGCACTCCAGTCTGGGTGACTGAGTGGGACTCCAACTCAAAAAAAAATAAAAATAAATTTTAAAAAATAAAAATAAAGCAATAGGGAAAATGATTTACCTTCCAGGTCCTTGCCTGATGGCAACTATCACATTAAATTGCTTCCATTATCACTAGCTGTCTCTGAGGTCTCCCACGCTTCCCAGAACGGTGTTCCTTCCCCTTTTCTGACTCCATTCCCTTCCACCTCTTCCTCTCCCTCCCTGTATCACCTCTCCCCACTGCCCAAGGCCTCAAAATATGCCTGCCTTTATCTCATTCTTTCAGGGCCTGAGGAGTCCCAGAACATCAAAGGGGACCTGTTCTAACCTGAGTGATGAGTATTTGAGTATTTCTGCAAGTTCACAAAATAAAGGTGTCCCTGCTGACTTGTGATGGAGGCAGGTGGGTTCATGTATGGCTTTTCACATACAGTATGGGAGAAGATAAAAGGTCTTTCTTTAACATGTGTTTATTGAACAACTAGTGTTAGGCACTACAGGAGACTTCGTCAATGTCGCCCAAGCTGGGAAGGTTACTTGAGAAAGAGGTTAGAGGAGGTATTGCGTAGTCCTGGTTCTAATGCCTGTCTGAGATTTTTCATGTTTCAGCCATCAGACCTAACTCTTTCCAGAACAGAGTCTGGAGGATACAAAAAAAAAAAAAAGATGACACGAAGGTTAGAACAAAGGGCGCCCAAACTTTGTGTAAAAATAGAGCTAAAACATTAAGTTGTGACTTTGTGGTTCTTTTCCTTTCAGCATCAACTTTTGTGGGGAGAAAGAGAGTAAGGTTGTGCTCAACCCCTAATTGCAGAGGTGGGGAGGATTTTAGAGAGTCCCACCAGAGACCCAGGCCCCACAGAGATTCAGATGAGCACCTGTGCTGTGTGTTTTCAACATTAGGCAACTGGAAATAGGGACATGGGCTAATTGCCTTCTTTTTTTTTTTTTTTTTTGAGTTGGAGTCTCACTCTGTCGCCCAGACTGCAGTGCAGGTCCCCTTTGATGTTCTGGGACTCCTCAGAAAGCTACATGCTTCAGGGCAGTTGAGAACTGGAGACAGAAAAAGCTGAGAAGTCCTGTCTTCTTCTTTTCCATCAGTGTGTGAATATGTAAGCTCCCTGAGGAATAATTCAGTCCCCACCTGCCATCAACTTTTCCTTTTTGTTTCTGTGCAGACCATAGCAGGGCTTGTTTCCTGAAGTAGAAGGGGACTTACAAACTCATTCTGCTTCCTGCAGTCTCATTCTGTCTCTCTCTTTCTCTGTCTCCTGAAATTTTGAGAAAGAGGCTCAGAAGAGAAGCTGGAGACATAGAAGACATATCAACTTGATTGGAGCCCAGAAGCACACTGTGGACCCGAGGGGCCTGAGGTCTTAGCGGTCAGTGTTCCATATTGCAGAGCAGGCTCTGGGTTGGATGGACCTTACCAAAGCAGGGTGCAGAAAGGCCACTGAGGAGAGGACACCGCCACCTTACAGGATAAGAAGCTTCCTTGTTGTATCTTTTTTCCTTTTTTAAAAAAGATTATTCTAAAAAATAAATAAATCATTCTTCCATATTTTAAAAAATCCAATTTTTTCTTAATTATGTAAATAATACATACTCTATATTTTTTTTAAAAATCAAATAAAACAAAAAAATCCAAGGGAAATAAAAATCAACTGGGGTCCCACTGCACTGAGCTATTACCCCCAATCATTTAGTCCCTCATTGTATGCATCTACACACAGGCACAAACATATATCATAGCACTTAAAGGGGATGTCACTCATGTTGCTACATCATGAACACTTAAACAGTCCGTTTTGTTTGGGTTTGGTTTGGTGTGATTTGGTCTGGTCTGGACTGGACTAGTTTGGTCTGATCTGGTTTAGTTTAGTTTGACTTGGTCTGGTCTGGTCTGGTTGGCCCATGTTCCCATTCTCCTTGATGTGTATCCTCTAGTATCTTCTTCATGCTCATGCAAACATGGGAGCATAGTTCATGCCACAAACATGGGACATTGCTATTCACATTTCTCTGCGTCTTGCATCTGCATATTTACGACACATCCTGGAAATCCCTCCAAGTCGGTCAGTGTCAATCCAACTCATTGTCTTTAAAGACTGCCCAATATTCCGTGGTATGCCTGCACCCTAGTCATGCTGTCATCTGTCCATGAAGAGGCTGTGTCTGGATTTCTCACATCTGGCTACTACACATGTGTTTCAGCCAATGCTAGCGTGCCATGCACACCTCCAAGAACAGATTCACAAACCTGTGCTACCAACTCTAGAAGCCTTGGTCTTTCTAGATGCAATTATGGCATCAGCAAAAGGGGCAATTTTATCTCTTCTTTTCCAAAATTTTATAGCAGGTGAGCATCCTTGATCCGATATGCTTGGAAGTATTTCGAATTCCATTTATGTTTCATTTGCACCTTATGGACATACCTTGAAGATAATTTTATGCAATATTTGTGATAACTTTGAGTATGAAACAAGATTTGTGTTAAGTACTTACATGTGGCATTATCTGCTCCTGGTGTTGGCAACCAAAAAGTTTTGGATTTTGGAACATTTTCGACTTGAGATTTGTGGATGGGGCATGCGAAATTTGTACAAATCCTTTCACTGTCTCATCTTACGGAGACTGCGAGCACCTCCAAGACAATGTGGACTATTCATGGGAATAGTGGATACTTCTGCCTTGTTCCTGATTTAAATGGGAATGTAATGTCACCACTTATAATATTTGCTGTTGGTTTTTGATCAGTAGTAGTTACCATATGTAACTACTTCCTTTTACATAAGAATTGCATTATGAAAGGCAGCTAAACCGGCTTGGTGGCTCAGCCTGTAATCCCGTGCTTTGGGAGGCTGAGGTGAGTAGATTGCTTGAGCCTGCGGGTTCGAGACCTGCCTGGGCAGGCGAGACCTCATCTCTACAATAAATCCAAAACTCAGCCGGGCATGGTAGCGTGTGCCTGTAATTCCGGCTACTCAGAAGGCTGAGACGGAAGGATCGCCGGAGCCCAGCAGGTCGAGGCTGCAGTGGCCGGGAGTAGCCACTGCACTCCAGTCTGGGCGACAGAGTGAGACTCCAACTCAAAAAAAAAAAAAAAGAAAGGCTGCTGAATTTGAATTTGATTGGATGTCTCTTCAACCTCTATAGTTCCAATCACATCTTTCCTTCTTTAATTTTTATGACTATCTTGTTGATGACAAAACACTTTTCAAGCACTTGATCTGTAGTAATAATTCAGTGGACAGCTATGACTAACGCCATTTGGATAGGTGTCCTTTCAGTCTTTTTCTCTATGCAAATGTGTATTATACAAATACATGCACACATAATAAAAATAGAAGCTGAGTCCCAGGACACTTCTAGGATAAGGAGGAAAGGCTAATATTTCAGCCCCAGCAAGGCTGCAAGTGAAAGCAGAGCTCGGCTAACTTCCTGCACCCTGAGTTCCACTCGGGCTGGAACCATTCTCCCACATAGAGGGGTAAGCTCCTCCCAAACCCACCTGGAGGCTATTAAAGGGATGAGATCAAAGCAAACGTAGCCTAAGTGTTTTCATTCAATGCAACCCATAAGTCCCACATCTTACTCCTTGATGCAGTGGTGCCTTTCAGAATGAAGCAGAGTTCACTATTCCCTGTGCCATAGGGTATAAGCAATTTAAATGCACTCCAAGGATAAACTAGACCACTGAGACAGGCAGGACAAAGGAAGGTCTCCACGGCAATCATCCCATCCCCTCTGATCTCAAAACAGCTCATGAGGAATCTAAGAGCACCTCTCTATTCTAATGTTTATTAAATTATATGACCTACATTGTATACAGTTATTTCATCATTTGGGTGTCTTTCTGTCTGTCCCACAGACGTGCGCTTGTTCTTCCGTGCTCATTGCCCAGAGTCAGACATGGAGGGCACTTTCAGTGCTCTTTGAACAACTGAAAGAATGAAGGAATGGGTAAGTGACTTCCTGCCCAAGCTAGAAGGTAAAAGAAAACTCACCCCAGAACAAAATCCCAGATCTCACAACTCCCAGCCCAGCTCTGATATCTTCCTACACTTTCCTACACTTTCATTAGGATAACTTGTACCTTGTACCACACCCAGCAGCCCACAGTCAGTCCTCTTCAACATCCATTCACCCATTTAGCAAAGGGACACTGAGCACCTGCCTCCACTAAGCGTCGCACACAGAGACTTGGGGGTACTGACTCTGGACACCACTATGACCAAAGAGTCCAAGAGGTCTGAGTCACGCTGCCAGGAGAGGAGACCCACCTGCCTTCTCACCCCCGTGCTAGCTCAGCCTGAGGTGAGAGTCGAGATGTTAAGGAGGGAGAAGTCCGAAAGACTTCCTGTGCCCTAATGCCTCCTTTGGCACTGTGTCCTGGGTGCTCAGGTCCTGGCCACCACCCCTCAGCTGCCCCAGGTTCCCAGCTGATGCCCTTCCCCGAGGTGGCCCTGCCTCAGACTTCGGCCCTTTCTCCTCCCTTCCAAGAAGGCCTTCTCTACCCTGCTCATCTGACCACCAACAGCATGGCCTCTCTTCCCGTACGCTTCCATTCCTTAGCACACTCTATCTTATGTCCTGGTTCTCTGGCCTGTGTCTTACCTCCCCTACTTGATTACTAGCTCCCCGGGATCAGGATCCGTGTCTAAATCATCTTTGTATGCTCAGCAGGGCCTGGGCATGATGTGAATCTTTTAAGAAACCCAAAAGATCCAGCAGGCTATTGTAAATAAATGTTAGAACAGAAATCGTTTAACCCTTGTTGAATGAATAAATGGATGTGTAATGGAAGAAGAAAATGTTACCCGCAGGGAGAGGCATGAGAGAGAACAGAATTGCTTCCTCGGCAAAAAAAAAGAACTGGAATTCAGGCCAAGCTGTTTTATCTCTCCGTGCCTCCTTCTCCAGATCTGCAAATGGGGGGTTATAAAAGACTACCTCACAGGGGTAGTTCGAAGATGAGGTGAGTTATTACATACATTTCTTGGAACAGTGCCTGGGGGCATAGAAAGTATCACCAACCTTTAGCTGATTATTATTATATTTTTATAATATGTACACATACATTCGTCTTCAGTGAAGTCTGCTACACCTTCAGATACCCCGTAGGGGTGATGCTTTCGATGGGAAATAATCAAAGAAATGAAGCTGTGTTGCATATCTGGAATAAAGCCACAGAGAATAGGGATGGGAAATTGGTCCGTCCACAGAACTCACTCAGCAGACGTTGGTGCTCACCAAAATGCCAAGGTGACTGGAAGCACTCAAGTCCCCCTCCCTACCAGAATCCTGGAGGTAGAAGCGATTTCATGTTAATCTTATTGGCCGGGGCACGGTTACCTGGCATACAAATGAATGAATGAATGAATGATAAATGAGTAACTGCTAGGATGTGCATGGGCTATAGTAATTTAGTGTCTTTATGCTCAAAAAAACTTGTCAGTGACCATCAGTGTCTCACAGAGTGATCTCAGGATCTGTGAGAGAGATGTTTTTAAACTGAGGCAGTCATTTGGGGCTCTTAAAATAAAAAAAGAAAGAAAAATTAAAAACTATAATAAGAGCTCTAAAAAAAATGTATGGACTTAATTCCAAGGACCTTTTCAAACTTATCTTGTCTGATCGGTCCCACTGAAGCCAAAGGTGACTGACTTGAAGTGTCTGACCATTGTCACAATGCTGCAAACTGACGGAGTGAGAATGGCAGGAAACTAGGCAATAAAAAGACCTCATTCCAAATCCCATTTTATGAGTTTGTGTGAACTGAAGCAAGTCAAGCTGTGGAAAACCACCTTTCTACCCACAAGCACAGTGTCGAAAGGGGTCTCAACCAGGAGGCTATGTGGGAAGGCTGATGGAAAAAGCAGTCTCAGGTTGGGTGTGGTGGCTCACGCCTGTAATCCCAGCACTTTGGGAGGCTGAGGTGGGAGGATTGTTTGAGCCCAGGAGTTCAAGACCTGCGTGGGCAACATGGCGAGATCTCATCTCTACAAAAAAAATCAAAAAAATTAGCCAGGTATAGTGGTGTGCGCCTGTAGTCCCAGCTACCTGGGAGGCTGAGGCGGAAGGATCGCCTGAGCCCTGGAGGTGGAGGCTGCGATGAGCCATGATTGTACCACTGCACTCCAGCCTGGGCACAGAGTGAGACTCTGACTCAAAAAACAAAACAAAACAGAAAAACACAAACTAAAGAAGTCTCAGAGTTTACGAATTTTATTCTTCCTTGGGCACAGATCATATCTGATTTCATTCCAAACAATCCTTGGCTTCCTCAAGTAACCCTTATTTGGAACCACCCTAAATTCCAAACAGAAAGTGGAAAATGCTGCTTTGGAAGTATGGAGGTCATGGAAATAGACGCACAGGCGATAGGCTTAAAGAGGTGGTGACAGAGAACAAAAAAGGTCACAGTTTGGAAATATGAAAAAACAACCACTCTAGGGTCAGAACAGACGGAGCTACTTATAGGGCCATAAAACGCCATCACCCCATAAAACTTAATAATCCCTAAAAGTATCTCTTGGAAGGTAGTGAGCAACAGATCACTTTGGGCCAAGTCCGTGATGGCTCAGGTGATCACTATGTTCTCTTTTTGTGCTTAAGCACACACTACAGACAGTGGCTTGTGATCACAGTGGTGGCCTTGAGTCAACAAGAAAACGTTAGGTTGTGCTGTGCTATGTTTACTAAGGAAGATATGGGTGAGGTATGTTTTAGAAAGATACCAATTAAAAATGGTAGCAAGGTAAAGTGGGAAGGCCATGCAGTCCTGGATTCAAATCCAGCTCCATCCTAACCTGGCCATTGAAGTGTTCAAGTCACCTAACACCTCTGAGCCTCAGTTTCCTCATAGGCATCATGGGCATGGTAAGAATTGCCTCACAAAATTGCTGGGTGACTTAAAAGACATAGACCAAAACCAGCATAGATGCTGCTGCTAAAAGCTTAGGCATCAGTTATCAGGGACACTTGCAGGTCTAAATAAAGCTCTGGATCCCTGCTGGACAAATTAAGTCCTGTATTATTATTATTACTACCCTGGCTACTGCTGTTACTGCTATTATTACTCCTGTAGTCACTGTTGTTACTGTATTTCCATGGCCATACGGGTAAGAAGCCAATCGTTGTCAAGGCTGAGATAAACTCTCAATTCACAGGCTAACTCCTCAGTGAAAGTTTCTCTTACCAACCAGCCTCTCCCTGGCAGGTGGCTCCATCCTGCGCCCCAGGCATTTGTCCATACCTGTTTGTCAGGCTGCCTTATCTTCATGGAGATGGCATTCTACGATGAAAGTACTCCATCCATCGCATTCAGGCAGACTAGGCTCAACCCCATAGGTAGCCTTGGCCAGGCTATTTTTTCTCTCTGTACCTCACTTTCCTCATCTGCAAATGGGGGATTGTAAAGTACTGACCTCAGAGGGATAGTATGGGGATGAGGTAAACTATAACATAAATTTCTTGGAACAGCACCTGGGGACACAGAAAGTGTCACCAATCATCAGCTTATTATTATTATTTCATGTGTTCATATGTCAATATACATGTGTATGTAACATGGTGTCACATACAAATGGAGCTTGGCAAACGTTTTCTGAATGTCTGAACGAAAGTGGATGAGCTGGGAGAAATTCTTTGACAATTTCAATGAATTGCTGGCCATTTTGCTAGAGAGGCTGTGGTCTTTTCCTTTCTAATTAACTGGCTCAGGGAGGTGGAGAGAGGGTTGGCAGACTGAGAGTTGGCAGTGGACACTGAAGCCCTTTATTGATTTTACTAAACACCCTGTCTTGTGACAGCACATCAGAGGCATTCAGAGGATCAGAGACCCTCACCCGAGCATTCAGGAGAATTCCATCTGCCATCCTGTATAAATAAACAACGCAGCAGGGACTAGTCGCCTTTTCTCCACAGGAAATCATTTGTTTCTATGTTTTGGTTTAGCCCTCCTCTGCCTTTATAAGATGGTAGACCATGAAAAGATAAGATGGCTTCCAAAAGTCAAATGTGTGTGATGTACTTTTTTTCCCAATCAACTTGTCAGGTCTTCGTGTCGTGATAACTCGCAGTGCCATGGAGGCTTGGAAAGGACCCCCTGAGCCTCCCATCAATTGTTCCCCTGGAGCTAGAGGCCTGAAGCTATGAGCTCACGGTCCTTCCCACCTTCCTCTGCTCAGATGCTGAGAGGCGGCTGGGGAACCTTAAATGACCACTAAGTGCAAAGAGCACCATTAGGAGATGGGGAAACATGGATTAAAATCCCAGTGCTGCCACTTTCTGGCTGTGAGAACTTGGACAAGTTGCTTACATTCTCTGAGCCCTCTGAACCTGCATCCATGAGGGGGCGTCATCCCTGACTCCTAGAACTATCACGAGCATTAAGTGATATTCAATCATGAAGCACTTGGCCCATGAGAGAAGAGGTGTGTGGGGCTCTCCTTGGCCTACCCAGTAATATATGATCCATGAAAAGACCCTTCTGCCTGAGTCAGAGCCCTTCATGCTAATGCTAGCTTATTAATTCATCTTGGAGCTTTTGCATATCATTTATGCTTTCTTTTCTTTCTTTCTTTCTTTCTTTCTTTTTTTTTTTTTTTTTTGAGTTGGAGTCTCTCTCCATCACCCAGGCTGGAATGCAGTTGCATGCTCACAGCTACCCCAGCGTTGACCTGCTGGGCTCAGGCGATTCTTCCGCCTCAGCCTTCCAAGTAGCAGGAACTACAGGCACGCACTACCATGCCCGGCTAATTTTTTGATTTATTGTAGAGATGAGGTCTCGCCAAGTTGCACAGGGTGGTCGTCAACCTGTGGTCTCAGGCAATCCCTTCACCTCAGCCTCCCAAAGGGCTGGGATTACAGGCTTGGGCCACTGTGTCCGGCCTCATTTATGCTTTCTGCCTCAGTTTCCTCCCTACAATATGGGGATAAATAATTGTCTAGCTTACTTTCCAAACTTACAAGATTAAAAAGTTGGCCAGGCATGGTGGCTTACGCCTGTAATCCCAGGTCTTTGGGAGGCTAAGGCAGGAGGACTGCTTGGGCCTAAGAGTTCAAGCCCAGCCTGGGAACACGGTAAAACTTCATCTCTACAAAAATTCAGAAAATTAGCCAGGAGTGGTGGTGTGTGCCTGTATTCCCAGTTACTCGGGAGGCTGAGGTGGAAAGGATTGCCTGATTCCAGGAGATCGAGGCTGCTGTGAGCCATGACCATCATGATCATGCCACTGCACTCTAGCTCAGGTGATAGAGTGAGACCCCGGCTCAAAAAAAAAAAGTGAATTAACATACTTTGTAAGTTCTTTGAAAAAAATAAAAGCTGTTTAATTCATTTTTTCTACAGTACCAAAATGAGAATTTCTCTGAATTAAGCAAGATCTGTACTGTGACTTTTGATTAATAAAAGTAGATCACCTTCCAGCTATGAGAGCCACACTCAGAGAAAAGGCTTAAACGGCTTTAATTCTCACTATGATATACCTGACTGACATCAGATCCTTTCTTGAAACACATTCTGATGATGCAGAGGAGGGAGTAAGCACAGGAGTACTTTTGGGCTCAAAGTGTGCTTCACAGAGGAGCAGGTGAGAGCACCAGTAGCACACTTCCTCAGCCTTTGGGCTGGTCTGGACACAGAATTGTTTTCATTTCCGTGTTGTGTTGTCCTCTCCCAAGACTAGCTGACTCACTCATTTGTAAATGAAGAGGCAAGAGCCAATTATTATGAGATATCTGGTTTCAGAAACAAGCATTTTTGTTTTAAATATTCTGGCAACAGGCAGCCTGGTGTCCCTGGCCTATCCAAATCCAGGACAAGTGTTCCTGCCAACCCCAGCCATCCATCTTTCCAGGCTAAGCCACAAGTCATCATGGGAGTTAAAGAGCTCCTGGTGGCCACAGCAACCTGTCTGGTCACACGACCTCCATCCTCTCTCTGACCCATCAAAGCTCCCTGGCCCACAGCAACGGTTCCTGTCTCTTGTCATCAGGTCCTGATGATAAGCTCAGAGAATGCTCCAGGGCGAGCCAGGAATGTCCTTTGTCTGACTTGGCAAGTGGCGTCCCTGCCCTGCGGTGGCCAGAATGTGGGGGTAGAAAATTATTTTTGTTTCCTTCTGGAGAAGACTGTATTAGCCAGGGCCAGGCATAAATCCGTTGACGACTAACCCGAAGGGAGATTCGCCTCCCTGCAGAGGACAGGAGGAGACTTGGCCAAGCATGTTTGTGAAACCAAAATGTCTCCCTGCTGCCACGGTCCACCTTTGGGCCACAAAATGAACCAGAAGGGCCCACTTGCATGAAAATAGGTCTCACTTGAGCCTTTTCCCTTCTGCCCACAAGACCTTTCCTCGGATATTCCAGACACCCCCAAGTCTCTGCCCCATAGCTCTTGACACACTTCCCCACTGGTTCTCACAAAGGGGAGAGAGGTCCAGGAGAGAAGTCTCAGTTCCACCGCCCCAGGCCATGGGGAGGGGGAAAGGGGAAGGGAGAAGGTACTGCCATATAGGCCCCAGGGAAATGCCTCAACCCAGCTGTGAAACATTCTTCCTCAGCCACGATTGCTTTTCTTTTTTTTTTTTTTTTTGAGTTGGAGTCTCACTCCTCTCACTGCCCAGACTGGAGTGCAGTGGCACGCTCCCGGCCACCGCAGCCTCAACCTGCTGAGCTCCGGCGATCCTTCCGCCTCAGCCTTCCACGTAGCTGGAATTATAGGTGCATGCTACCACGCCTGGCTAATTTTTTGATTTATCGTAGAGATGAGGTCTCACCAAGTTAAGTTGCCCAGGCGGGTCTCGAACCGGCGGGCTCAGGCAATCCACTCACCTTAGCCTCCCAAGGCGCGGGATTACAGGCTGAACCACCAAGCCCGGCCACGATTGCTTTTCTAAGCCATGGTCTCCATGTTTCCTAGCCTTGGCCTCCTCTTCTATCTTGGAGAGGTGACTCTCCTCTCTCTCTAATTTGCTTTTTAAATAAACTGTATTTTCCAATCTAAAAAAAAGAAAAAGAAAAGAAACACTTTTCCTTAATTCCTGTGTAGGAACAGGCTGGAACTTTCAGAGGGTTTTTATTAAACTCTACAAGTAGAATGAGAGAAAGGGGAGAGAAGAAGAATTACTGTTTATTCACTAATTGCTGTTTATTCAAACAATATTTTGTATTAATTTTTTATTACAACAGCATTAGGGGTACAAATGGGTTTTGGTTACATGGGTGTATTGTGTAGTGGCAAAGATATCTGGGCTTTACATGTACCCATCACCACCACCAGAGCACAGTGCACCTCATAGGTGATTTTTCATCCCTCCCCCTTTTCTCCATCCTCCCCCTTCTGAGTCTCCAGTGTCCTTTATGCCATTCTCTATGCCTTTGCAGACCCTTAGCTTAGCTCCCACTTATAAGTGAGAACATGTGGTGTTTGGTTTTCCGTTCCTGTGTTATTTCACTTAGGATGATGGTCTCCAATCCCATCCAAGATGCTGCAAAAGACATTATTTCATTCTTTTCTATGGCTCAATAGTATTCCATGGTATATATACACCACTTTATCTACTCATCAACTGCTGGGCATTTAGGTTGGTTCCACATCTTTGCAACTGTGAATTGTGCTGTGGTAAACATACAAGTGCAGGCGTCTTCTTGTGTAAAGACTTCTTTTCTTTTGGGTAGATACCTAGTAGTGAGGTGGCTGCATCAAATGGTAGATCTACTTTTAGTTCTTTGAGGACTCTCCATACCAATTTCCGTAGAGGTTGTTGTACTAATTTACATTCCCACCAATGGTGTATAAGTGTTTCCTTTTACCGCATCTGTGTCAACACCTGCTTGTTAACACTTTTAAAATAATGGTCATCCTGACTGGCGGAAGATGTTATCTCATTGTGTATTTATTGAACCAATAATTAATGAACTGGTATTATGTGCCAGGCACATATGTGCCATCCATAGGACAACAGATGTGAAAGAGGGAACCGCTGACTTTAGTGGGTTTGATAAACCCAGGAGCTGCACCTGTGGTCCAGTGGTTCCCAGGAAGCACATCCACCCTACCCCTTCCTTCCAATCCCAGTCATTTTTTAAAAAATGAAAGCCTAACATAATTTGCTTTCCCATGTGAGCTAAGGAGACCTAAACTCCCACAGGCTAAAAGAATGATTAATTAGTGTTGTGTGGAAATGGAATGTCATTAATTATGCCATTTGAAGCTGTTCGAGTTCACTGCTACCAAAATTAAACCCTGAAACTATAGCATCAGAAAACCTCCACACATATTTGAGTCAGACTTTGAGTCATACACACTCACATACTAAATATTATCTACAAAACAACTAGCATCATCAATGTGTGTGTATGAGACAGAGAGAAAGAGAGAGAGATGGGGCAGGAGAGGTCGTGCTCCTCACACAGAACGCCTGAGCATGTGCCCTGTAATTTAAATTGAACATACAATTGGTACATCTATTTTTAAATGTTGTTGTATCCAGACTGTTGCCTAGGATGAAGCCTCCTACGGGCCCCACAACACGCGCAAGGTGCCCATAATCGTTTATTGTTACATAACAAATCACCCCCAAATGTAGCAATTTCAAACAATAATCATCCTTTAAAATTTGTCATGCTTTCTGTGGGTCAGGAATTTGGGAGCCACTCAGTGAGAGGTTCTGGCTCAGGGTTGCTCATGGAATTGTTGTCCAATATCTCTGCTGGGCTGCATTCAAATTCTTGCTAGGGCTAGAGGGTGCGCAACCAAGTTGGCACACTCACAGGAATGGCAGGTTGGTGTTGACTGCTGGCCAGGGACCTGCATTGCTGTCCACATGGGTCTTTCTACAGGGCTTCTTGAGTGTCTTTAAGATATGGTGCTGGCTTTCTCCAGACTGAGCAATACGGGAGACCAAAGCTATAGTGGCAATGCCTTTTAGGGGCTTGTTGTGGTCCTGATTGTGATTTCTATCAGATCCTACTGGTTACACAGGTAGCCTTGATTCCATGTGGGAAGGGCTTTGATACAAAGGCTTGAAAATTAGGAGTGTGGATCACTGGGGCCACCTTGGATGTGATGCTTTGGGCCGAGCTGCCCACTCTCCGACGTAGGCAGACAGCAGAATATCTCCATTTCTCAAATGTCTGAATATTTGAGTGACGCTATATGTAAATGAACACATTTTGAGGGATTTTGTAGCAATAAAGCAGAAAATACTAAATTCTGTCAAACACCATTTAGCCTGTTTTTGAACATTCCGGGACCGCTTGACTACACTACTCACGGGTGACCACTACTAACGTTTGGGCATACCTCCTTCCAGGTCTCTTTTATGTCCTTCCCACTGTCTCCCCTCCAATCCTAGCAGCATTCAAGGATGTGTGTGTGTATCTCATCTTAACTAAGTCTTTCCTTATCCTCTGTTCCCCTTTAGTTGTTATCTCTTACGCCTTTCACAGCTTAACTTCTTTTTTTTTTCAAGCTTCAAGACCAGGAGGGTCAATAACTATATTTATTAAAAACAAAAAACAAAATTATAACCATTAGTTCTATGGAAAAGTTGGGCCAATTTCAGTTTAAAACAACTGTCATCAACAAGGGTACCTGAACAATGAACAATTTGTGTTACCCAACCCTGAATTGTACCCCACATATTTAAAATTTAAAAATAATAAAATAAAAAAAACAACTGTCATATTTTCTCATGGATCTATGAATTGCCTGAGGCTGGTGCAGTTCCATCTGTGTTTTATTTTCCTTTTGGCACCAACAGGGTAGCCAGGCCACAAGATTTTCATAGTGTGGCAGATGCACAAAAGAGCAAGCCCAAATATGTAGGTGCCTTTCTAGCCTTTGGCCTTATCGCACCTGCTAACTTTCCATTGGTCAGCCCACATAGCCTTGGAGAAACTGGAAAGTCACATGGCAAAGGATATAAATACAGGGAGAGATAATGAATTAATGCCATTAATGCACAGCTGAACTTCTTAAGCAACTTGGCTAGACTTCTCACCTCCCAACTGCTCCTCACATCACTTGATCTGGCTTCAGTCCCCACTATTCCATGGAGATTGTTCCTGCCATGGTCATCAAGGGCCTTCTTGTTGCTAAATCCAACAACACAGTAAAGTTCTTTTCTTACCTGACCTCTTAGCACCACCTGAGGCTGTTGACAGCAATCTCCCTTGCCTGTTTTTTTCTTCTCTGACTACTCCTCCCCAGTTCCATTATTCTACCCTCTCCTTAAATGCTGGGGTTCCTCTGACCTAGCTCTACTTCCCAACCTACACATGTTACAGGGGCAATGTCGGCCGCCCCATGCCTTCATCTACAGATCTAAGCTGGTACTTTATAAATCCACATCACTAGCACAGATCTCTCTCCTGACCTTTAGATCTGCATAGCCAGCTGTTTGGTGAATATCTTTAGTTGGCTGTCAAACTCAACCTGTTGAAGATCAGATTGACTATTTCCCCCACACACACCAGCTCCCCCTCTGTGTTCTCCCATCTCAAGAAATGGCACCCTTATCTACTCAGTTGCTGAAACCAGAAACCCAGGAATTAATTTTCCTTGACACCAGCCTCTCTCTGGTCTCTCACCTCCATCAGTCACCATGTCCTATAATTTCTGCCTCTAACAGATCCTGGAATCCATCCACTTCTCTCCACTCCTGCGGTCAGTTCTTCAACACCATTCACTGTCATGACATCAACAGCCTTATAACTGATCTCCTGGTCTCCAGTCTTGCCCCATAATTGACTTAACCACTCTTGTATCATAGGATGTTAAGGGTTTTTGTACATGATTGTACTTTTGAAAATATTTGGTTGCTTGCCTTCTTGATCAGCTTGGATTTTGCTTTCGTGATATTAATATAGTCGACTCTAAGGTATGCTTTCCAAATAAAGAATCAGGAATGATCATCTGACTCCTGTCGAGACAGACCAAATCTCCAGAGTCATTGAGTGGTCTAGATTTCAGAGGTTGCTATCCATCAGGCTGACAATCAAAGCCCTCCATCACCCAGCCCAACCACATCTAGCCAGCCTCATTCCTGCCTGCACACCGGGTTTCCATTCAAATGCTCTTCCTTTCTCTGATGCACCTGGTTGTTCCTTCGCGCAAAACCTTATGCTAAGGCACGCCACACACCAACAGGTCTGCACCCTCATGCCTCACCTCATCTCCCAAATTACATTCAGTTTCTGGGTCTGGGCCTTTCACATCACCTCCCTGCTGCCTAGAACATCCTCTTACACTCCCTTCCAATGTTCAAGTCTTCATCCTTTGATGTAAGCCCACTCTCACTGACCATCCCAATCCACAGTGACCTCTGCATCTTTCCTATCACTTCTCTCATTTCCATGTGTAATCATCCTACTTTGCATTGTTAATTACTTCTCATATCTACAGTTCCAGCTATAGCCATCCTCAGCTATATCCACACCGTTTCGCCATCTAGACTGTAAACTCCTGGAGAACCAGAATCGCGTTATACATTTTCCCTTTCTAGGAAATTAAGTAGTTAATGGTTTGTTAGTAGCTGGTAAATTAACTAATTACATATCTGAGCCCAAGCTCTTTACATCTAAGACAAGGGGATAATAATTCCAGCAAGCAGGTGAGATAAAATGCGATAAGGGATGCAAACGTGCCTGGTACAATGAAGGTACTCAATGAATGGTCATACCCATTCCCCAACATCTGCTCCTGAGCAGAAAACACAGTAACCACATGAATGAATGAAGTAAACGGCAAAGGAGTTAAAGAATGAAATACTGCATTCTTACGAAACAAGAGAACCCAAGTGCCTTTCCTTGGCTGGCAGGGGAGAGCACTCTGCCGGGAAGACAGTAGCGAGCTATACCCTGCTAGACTCAAGATCATGAACCGCTGATTCATGGGAAATCAAGTTTGATTTGGATGTTGCTGCTGCAGCCAGCTGATTTTTCTATGTTTGACTGAGTCTGTGATTTGCCAAGATTCCCAGAAGAAAGTAGTGGCAAACACATGTTTCTTATAAATGGAAAAGAAATCCTTGTGTAAATCAATTTTCACTGGCATAGGCCTGGCTCCAGGTTATAAGAAATGAGAATATGTTGGCCTCAGAGTCCAGGCTATAAATATTTATTCCTGCACTGTCACTAGTGTTTGCAGAAAGTCCTTTTTTACTAACGGGCATTCTACTTGTCTTGAAAATTACATAAAACCGTTTATAAAGCACTAAAGGACACAACATAAAAGGTCTCTGGGGGTGCCGCGAGGAGGGGTGTCATTTCCTGATGTTTTCTAGCTTCATCCATGGAGCTCATGGTACTAGAATGACTTTGTGGTCAACTGTGGTCAGATCTGTCCATAGAGCTCAGTGAGTTCATGAACTTGAATGGAAAAAAAATCACACCTTTATTTTCACTATTAACTGAAATTTAGCATTTTCTTCAGTCCTGAATAGAAGCAACACACCACAATAGTGTAGGCAGCATCTGTGACTTTTTCACCAAAGAAATAATAATTACTTTTTAACTCACTATAGCTATTATAAAACTCTCAAAATATTATTTATTTTCAGTACCACTTCAAAATTACAGTAAAATTGTAAGTAAAAAATTACCTGCCACCAGATCGTGTTATTTAATGCATTAATTAAAAAAGCACATCTACTACTGTGTCAAGTATTTATTCTCTGAATCTTTGGTAGCTGTATCTCAACATGATTGCTTTCTCTTGTAATTCTTTATTTTGTGCTTTTTGCATTTAAAGACATTTTTCTGGGAGGTGGGTACATAAGTTTCACTAGACTAACAAAAGGGTGACAGCACAAAAAATGTTAAGAACTCAGATCTGGTCCTTAGAAGTACATGGTTTGTCTCACATATTCCAGGTCAATTAAGCACAACTGGATCTCTGAGAAAGATGGTGAAGACACAGCAGGAAAGAGTGCTGTGATTGGTTAGCAATGTCTGCCATGGGCATGACATGTAGAGGAAAGGTAGAAAAGAATCAGAATCATACACTGTGCTTTCTAATCTAGGCTAGTGCTGCAAAGAAAATCTTCCACAATGATGGAAATGTCTTACCTGTCTGTCCAATATGGCAGCTATTAGCCACACAGGGCTTGTGAGCACTTTAAATGCGGCTGGTACAATTGAAAATGTGAATTTTTAATTTTATTTAATTTTAATTAATTTGCATTTAAATGTAAGTAGCCACATGGGGATAATGGCTACTACATTGGACAACACAACTCTAAATGATTCCCACCCACCTCCCACTTCATCTCACCACCTATCAAGAGGAGGAACCTGGACTCAAGAGACATGGCCTTTCCCAGTGGCTGCTGGACCCGTGTGTAACAAAGCCACGTCAACATCCGAGATCTCTCTGCCTCCCAGTTCAAAGTTTCCTCATTTATGTGGCATTCCTAGGTTATTTTTTGGCAGAAGGCTGCTCCCCTAAACAACACACAGATGTGCCACGAGAGAAGAAATAATTCAAAGGTACATATGTCCTTTCAGTAAAACAAGATAAGACGCTATGTCTTTATTGCAGTGAAGCCTGATTTAATGTCTTCCTTTTCGGTTTTGTTTAGATGTCAGTTTGAAAAGGAATGGGGGTGGAAGCAGGACTTATTTTGCCTTTTTGCGCTGATGATGTAAGAAAATATTCCCAGGTGTTCTGGATAAACCGAATTGGTTGTAAGTTTGCAATCTCTAAACATTTGAGAAACCTGCTCCAAGTCAGACTGCTTCTAGAGGTGACTCAGTGCCTGATGCTGGGTCTCCATTTGACTCAGCTCAGAAGAACTGCCGCCTGCCCACTCTCAGTTTGCCAGAGGGGCCTCTGGTGAAGAATTTGTGGTGAGAAGTCCTGGCCTAAGGAAGGAACTGTTTGAGATGAGGTCATGAGGAGGGAATGCTTTCCTCAGCAGAGGTGGGAGCCTGGGACAGCAGCCAGACATGTGATGAGGGACACACAGGCCCTGAGACGAAGGGACGGACAGATGAAGAGGAATTCTGTGCTCGCCTGTGGATTAGAAATCTTGGGGGAGGTGGGGGGCGGGCCTTACCAAGTTGCTTCATAGTTTCACCCTCCTGTAGGTTCAAATCCTGGGAAAAATACAAGCAATAGTTAATTTGGACTATCTGACTACAGCTAAGGTTTGCCACCGCTCAAAACATTCATATACACCTGAACAACAGCTCAGTGTGCCCAACACACTGAAAGATTTTCTAAAGTTTCAGTGGCATTTAAATAATTTTCAGAGATTTCTTATTGCAGACCTGCAAGCCCTATTCCAGACACGCTCAATCAGACTTTTAGAGGATGCATTCTGGGAGTCTGGGTTTTAAACAAATCTCTCAGCTGATTTTGATGAGCCTTTAGTTTTTGCAACTAGTGACCTAAAGGATGACATCTGTACCCTTAATCCTGACATTCAAGGCCTCTGAAAGCAGGCCCTACTCTATATAAGTGAAGCATCATAGTGGGAAGTACACAAATTATGTAGTAATGATATAAGTAACAGCAGCTAACATGTCTTGAGTACGTGCCAGGTATTAGGCCAAGAGCCTTAAATGAATCACTACTAAATCCATATGCTGTCCGTTATTGCCATTTTGCAGATAAGGAAATTAAGGCACACACAGTAAGTGTAGAAATGGAATTTCAACTGAGATCTAGCAAATTCCAAAGTTCATGAACTTGACCTAGGGTGACCAACTATCCCTGTTTGCCAGGGTCTGAGGGGGTCACCCAAAACATGGAATTTTTAGTGTTAAAATCAGGAAAGTCTTGGGCAAACGGGGACAAGTTGGTTCCCCTGCCTTGACTTGGAGACTTCTGTCAGAGATGGAAGCTCGGCTCTACCTCTTCTAGTTCCTTATTTGTAGACAGGGATGATCACCCCTGTCCCACAAGGTGGTCGTGGCCATGCATGAGTTAGTGCATGTCACAGCAGCCTGCTTTGTGTCCAGCACTGGCGGAAAAGGTGGGCTCCCTCACCATACCCAGTCCCCCCACCCCACCCCCGCTCCCCGTCCACCAAGGAAGCACTACTTTGTATCCCAATTTGTGTTTACTTCAAAGTTAGAAGCGTCTCAGTCATCCTCTCCTCAAGCCAGGCTTCACTATTCCTTTTATCCTTATCTGCTGGAACTCTTCTTCAATTAAATATGTATTAGAGTCTCTCAAGCTTAACTTTCTCATATGTGCTTTCACATTTTTAAAACTTTTTGTGGGTACTCAATACTCTCTTCCCTCTCATTCATTCTTTCTTCAACTATGCCCAACTAAACTTTATCCTGATGATTGAGTTTATGCAATAACTCATTATTTTAAATCATTTAAAAATGATTTAAAATTTTAATAAATGTTTTAGCTAATAATTTGCAATTTTTAAACTCATAATTCTTTATTATCAAGATTTGTTGTTTCTTTCTTTCTTTTTAAGAGTTGCTGCCCAGGCTGATCTTCAACTCCTGAGTTTAAGCAATTCTCCCACCTCGGCCTCCCAGAGCACTGGGATTTCAGGCATGAGCCACCACACCCAGTGTGCTGTTTCTTCCTCAGGTTCATCTGATCTTGCTTCACGAATGCATCATTTTGGTTTTACAGATTTCTCCCCCCAAGTTGACTTCTACTTGTCTCTCCTTGGAAGGCAACCTTCTGTGTGTCGGTTTTGTTGGCCATCTGGCTTAACGTCACTTCTCCCGGGCCTGTTGGCATTCAGGCTTGCAGGTGCTTCTGGTGCTAGCGCTTGCTGTTTCCTCTTGTGTTTTTCCTCCCTCTCTAGCAACTTCCCTGTTGTCTCTGCTCTGACCCTGCAGCCCCAGTTCAAAACCAAGTCTAAGGTTGGTGGCTCAAGAGTCCACCTAGGGCCGACTGTGGTGATGCGATGGAGTTGGGGCCAGCATTGTCCAGTACCTGGTGACATCGCCGTGCCTGTTCCCTTCTGCTGCCCTCAGAATGCAACTTTAGGGAGATGGTCTCAGCTTTCCTCCAATCTTCTTTCATGTGCACTCACTCCACAGAGCGGGCTTGGTTCTGTTCCCCCCTGACATGGGGTGCTTTCACTCCCCATTAGGTCAAGAGGAGTCGAAATGGCCAGTCTTCCCTGCCTGCTTCCCGCAGCTGAGGGTCTGCATCCCATGGCCCCAGCCTCATCTACCCCCACCTGAGGGTCTGCGTCTCTTGCAGTGTATTGAATACTGAGCTATTTATCTTGCATCTGAGTGTCCCTGAGTCTTTTTGTTTTTCTCTTATTTTTAGTCTTTCTTTTCTCAGCATTTAGCAAACAGAAGATCCTGAAAGCATTGTCCTAAGTCATTTTGATGTAGATATTTCCCTGAAATTGTGTTTTAAAAGAAAACTAAAACCAAGAAAGATGCAAAGTTCTCACAACTTCCTTTGGCACTTAAAATAATAGCCCCGAGCAACCAAGAGAAAGAATAGGAAGCCACATAGTAATGTCAACACCATTAACTGACTCTGCTCACACGAATGCAGTCACACAGGTAGGACAGGGCAAGAGGCCGTGCTGAGTCCTCATTTGGGAACCCACAGTGAATTCATGTGTGACTTTGGATGCCAGTTACTTATCTCCTTGTTAAATTGAGACCTTTCTAGAAGGCTGTGATTCTCCAATCAAAGGTCAAATCAAAGGTCATAAAGTATCCTAAGAACCTGAGTAGATCCAGAGTGTTCCTTCTTACTCTCAAATGACTGGCCTGGCCACCACCTCCAGGGCTGCTCTTCCAAAAAGTATAGAACTTAACAAAGTCTAGGGTTGACAGAGGAAATTATTGCTCAGTTTTTCTTCTTTCTTTTTCTCTAACCCAAGCCTGAATTTCTTACTAGTATTTTAGAAAGTCCTAATTAAGGGGCAAGGGAAGTTTCTAAAGGAAAACAGGAGTTACTACCTCCAGCCCACAGAGAAAGACATCATAGTCAACGAAGTCTAAGCGCACGTAGCCACTCGGGCAAGTGGAGGCATCAGGGTGGGGACTCAGGACCCTCTGCCTCCATGGCCCATGTGCCTCAGTGCGACACAGCACACCACTGCCTGGGCACACGGGGGGCTGAGGCCTGGGGAAGCTGGCACCAGATGGGAGCCCTCCATGCCCATCCCGCCTGTTCTGAGGTCTCAGAAGGTACAGTGGGTCTGGGTGCAACTCCTTGTCTGAGGAGCTGCAGCAGCCCCTGGGGTGTTTCCCAACCACTGCAGTTCACACCCCGTGTTTAGGGCCAACTGCTTCAAATATTGCCTAAGTCTTGCCAATTGGGGGTTTTATTGAAGTCACAGGGGGCAAACTTTGCAGATTAGGTCTGATGATCTCTCCCTCTCTCCGCATTCACCGTCACTTAACCCTCGGGATAGCGTTATAACCTTAGAGCAAAGCTCCTTTGCCAGGGAAACTAGTTCACGACTTTGTTGTCTTCTTGGCTTCATAATTCCCAGCTCAGGACAAACTCATGTAGCTGGCCACAATCCTCCTTACCGCCCCTGCTGCCTGTCTGTACCCCTTCCTCCCTTTAGCAGCCCTGTCACCATCCCTGGTGCTCCCTCCTCTGCCTGGGCCCAGGTTACCACCCCTTCCGCTCCTGCTGGGGAAGTCAGAGATCAGTATGCAGCATAAAGGGTTTCCTTTCCCAAGGGATCTTCTTATTGAAGAGAGCATATAATTTTATTTTATTTTTATTAAATTATATTTTATTATAGAGACGTGGGGTACAAGTAAGGATTAGCCACGCACGTAGGTGAAGTTTGGGCCTCCAACTGACCCTCACTGCCCCTAGTTTAGGACCAGCTACCCTTTGTGTTGTTACTTGCCTCCCTCCTCTCCTCCCTCCCTGGCAGTGCCCAGCGACTGTCAGTCCCCCTCCCTTGCATGAATGTGATTAATGCTCAGGTCCCATTTATGAGCGAGAACATGCGGTATTCAGTTCTTTGCTTCTGTGATAGATCATTTACTATGATGGTCTCCAACTCCGTCCAATTTTCTATGGAGTTCATGATTTCTTTTTTTTTTGAGTCAGAGTCTCACTCTGTCGCTCAGGCGGGAGTGCAGTGGCATGCTCACCACCACCACAGCCTTACCTCCGGCGCTCCGTCCACCGCAGCCGTCCCAGTAGCTGGAAACACAGGCAGGTTTCACCATGCCCAGCTCAGGTTTTGATCTATTGTAGAGATGAGGTCTCACCACATTGCCCAGGCTGGTCTCAAACCCTGGACGTAGGCAATCCTCTCACCTCTGCCTCCCAAAGTGCTGGGATGATTTTATTATTCTCTATGGCTGCATAATACTCCATTATGTATATGTACATTTTCTTTTCTTTTTTTGAGTTGGAGCCTTTCTCTGTCGCCCAATCTGGAATGCAGTAGCATACTCATGGCCACCCCAGTGTCAACCTGCTGGGCTCCAGCGATCCTTCCACCTCAGCCTTCCAAGTAGCCGGAGCTACAGGCACGTACTACAACACCCAGCTAATTTTTAATGTATTGTGGAGAAGAGGTCTTACCAAGTTGCCCGGGCTGGTCTCAAACCCATGGGCTCAGGCAATCCACTCGCCTCGGCCTCCCAAAGTGCTGGGATTACAGGCTGAGCCACCAAACCCGGCCTGTATATTTTCTTTATTCAGTCCACATTCAATGGGTAGTAGGGTTGGTTCCATGTTTTTACTATTGTGAATAGTGTGGCGATAAACATGTGTGTGCGGGTGTCTTTTTTGTAGAACGATTGATGTTCCTCCAGGTATATTCCCAGGAGAGGGATTGCTGGAGCATACAAAAGGTCAATTTTTAGTTATTCTAGGAATTGCTACACTGCTTTCCATAGAGGCGGAACTAGCTTGCACTCCCACCAACACTGTCAAGTGTTCCCTTAACTCCGCAACCGTGCCAGTATCTGTTGTTTTCTGATTCATTATGGCCATCTTTACTGGACTTTGATGGTATCTCACTGTCGTTTTGATTTGTATTTTGAAGAGTGCACATTCTTTTTTTTTCTGTTTTTTTTTTTTTTTTATTTGCAGTCTCACTATGTCGCCCAGTCTGGAGTGCTGTGGCACGTTCACAGCCACCACAGACTCGACCTGCTGACCTCCGGCGATCCTTCCACCTCAGCCTTCCAAGTAACCAGAACTACAGGCACGTGCTACCATGCCCAGCTAATTTTTTGATTTATTGTAGAGACAAGGTCTCACCATGTTGCCCAGGCTGGTCTCGAACCCATGGGCTCAGGCAATCCTCTCACCTCGGCCACCCAAAGTGCTGGAATTATAGACTTGAGCCACCGTGCCTGGCCTGAAGAGTGCACATTCTTTAAGTGCCTGCACATGTGCTTGCATACCCACCCACACCCACCCATACCCACCTACCTACCCACCCACACATATAGTCTATTGTTTTTCTGATTAGATGGCTAACACATGTCCGTTATGAAAAATTTGAAAAGTTAATAAAATAGCAAGAGAATCAGAGCCTATGATCCCACCACCCAGACAAATTTCCGTTAACTCTTTAATGTATTTCATTGTAGCTATTTGTCTTAGTGTGTATGTGTTCGGTTCTTGGTCTTAGTGTGTATATGTAGTCTATATAAAGTCTAGAATACCCAGAGTCTAGTCTGGGTAGTCTAGAATCTGTTTCAAAGCTACATTGGTTCATTGCTGCACTGCTAATTCGCGCCCCGACGCCACAGTGCTTACATTTTTGTGGTTTTATAATAAATAGACTTCAGTCCCCAGTGGGTCAAATCTTCCATCGTCTCTTTTCAACGTCTTAAAAATTATTCTCAACGACTAATTTTTCCTGATAAATCTTAGATTTATTTTGCTAAACAACTAAATAAGTCAATTTGGATTGCAAGTTTATTAAACTTATAAATTAATTGGGTAAAAGGGGCATCTTTACAATATTCAGATTTTCCACTCAGAAATAATATAGGGCTATCTATTTAGACAGACCTTCTTTAATATATTTTGATAAAGTTCAAAGCTTTCCTTCAAAAGGATTCTATACATTCACGTTGAAGTTTTGTATATTTTTTATTTTTATTTTTATTTTTTTGAGTTGGAGTCTCACTCTGTCACCCATACTGGAGTGCTGTGGCATGCTCCCGGTCACTGTAACCTCAACTTGCTGGGCTCTGACGATCCTTCCACCTCAGCCTTCCAAGTAGCTGGAACTATAGGCGGGTGCTACCACGCCCGGCTAATTTTTGATGTATTGTAGAGACGAGGTCTCACCAAATTGCCCAGGTGAGTCTCAAACCTGTGGGCTCAGGCAATCCACTCACCCCGGCCTCCCAAAGTGCTGAGATTACAGGCTGAGCCACTGAGCCTGGCCGATATTTTTTTCAAAGGGCTTCTAATTTAAACTAATAACTTGAAAAACATATCCTGCACCTAACTATTATCTTACTCTTTCAATAATTCTATTTTTTGTGAGTTGCTGTACAAGAACTTCAACAAATAATCATAGTAATATCAGTGATCTTGTCTTAATTTACTATGGATTATTTTTATCCCATTAAGGAGTTATTTTCTTAATTTTAGGTTTTAGACTTTTAACTCAGGAATGGGTATCAAAACTTATTAGATACATTTTTATTATCTGTTGAGATTATTTATTTTTTGTTTTACCTGTTGATGTTAGGAATTACGACATAATTTTCTAACACTAAGATATCTTTACATTTCTAAAATCAAAACTCTATTTTTCCCAGTGAAATTTTTAATGTGCCATTGAACTTGATTCATTCATATTATATTTAGGATTTCACAAGTGCTGTATACACAAGTGAGGCTACTTTACAGCAGCATGTTCCAACGTGTGTTCTATGGAATACTAGTGCTGTAATTTGTGCTACCTGAAAAGGAAAGAGGAGAAAAGTCAGTGAAAGGGGGAAAGGAGAAAAGAAAAAGAAAGGAAAGGAAACTTAAGTTCTGTGTTGAAATGTTTGGGCAATTCTATATAGTCCTCTTGGAGATTCACGAAGTATATCCTCATTTTAAAGATTCTGAGACCCACTAAAGTCAAGAGATAGAGAGAGGGAGGAAGAGAGAGAGGATTGGAGGGAGGGGGAGAGAGAGAGAGGTGTTTAAATTTGTATAATCCAAGCTGGACGCAGTGGTGCATGTTTGTAATCCCAGCACTTTGGGAGACAGAGGCAAGAAGATTGCCTGAGCCCAGGGGTTCGAAACCAGCCTGGGCAACATGGTGAGACCTCATCTCTACAATAAATTTTTTAAAAAAATCAGCCGGGCATGGTGGTTTATGCCTTAGTTCCAGCTACTTGGAAGGCTGAGGCAGAGAATCGCCTGAGCCCAGCAGGTAGAGGCTGTAGTGGCTGTGAACTTGCCACAGCACTCCAGCCTGGGTGACAGAGTAAGACTCTGACTCAAAAAACAAAACAAAACAAAATTTGTAAAATCCAGCATTTCACATATGTGACCAGAGCCCTATTTTACATAATTCCCATTAACATCTTATAGAATTCATGTCTGAGACATGTCCTTTGGAAATACTGTCTTTGTTATCAGATGTCAAAAACACTGTTTGTTATCAGAACTACACTGTTTTCATTAGACCCTAGAATACTTTTCCCTTCTCTGAAGTTTTTTGTTTTTTTGTTTTTTTGGGTTTTTTTTAATATTCAATATTTTTAATTATGATATTGTGGGGTACAGTTAAGGGTTAGGTATACAAATATGCTTCGTTCAGGCACCCTTGTTGATAAGAGGTGTCTCCCCATCCTCAGACAGATATTTACTACCATTAATCCCATCTTCCTACCACTCCCCACCCCATAGTTTCCCACCACTGTCAGAAATTTTCTTATGGTAATACGTTGGATGATCAAGGTCTACTATATGAGTGAGAACATGTGATACTCAGTTCTTTGTTTCTGTGAGAGGTCACTCAGTATTATAGACTCTAGTTCCATCCAGGTTGCTGCGAAATTCATGATTT
>CAUYQG010092538.1:0-11387 GCA_963574415.1 Tarsius wallacei
GCTTAGGGATGTGATTCCCTCTCAACCTTCCTCAATGTAACCTGTTAGGGAGGCCAGCCTTATCTAGGAAATCACTGCTAGTGTTTGAGACACCACAACCAACCATATTAAACCATCTAATAATCAAGAGGTGCGGAGAAGCTACAGCTTTAAAGAAACATCTGCAAACCAAGACAAGGAGCTATCTTGTTGGACTCTTTTGAAACTCTTTAAAATCTTAAAAATGTAAACTCTTTCCTTTATGATATTTTGTGCCAGACTTATGTTTCTTATTAATCATTAGCTTGGTCTTGTAAACCAGAGCTCACTGTGAGTAATAAATCATAAGAAGTTAGAAGATATGTAGCCCTAAAATTGTGTAAAGACACCAAAATTGTGTAAAGACACTTGTAACTTTAACAAGGTAGACTTAACAATATCTAAGTCTTAGTTCATGTCAAAGGTCACATGGAGGATTTATAACCTAACTATAAAGAGGGAAAACAAGCCCAAGAGGGAAATAACCAACAGAGACCAGAGACTTAGACAAAGAAAAGTAAAACTGTAAAAACCAAACCAAAGAAATAACCGGGCTGTCCCACTCTGTACCGCCCCCTCCTCTTGGTCCTTTGAGAGTAGCTTACTCTGCTTTGCTTTACTTGCTTAAAATAAAACTCTGCCTTGTTGTCCTGAGTCTGGTGTCATGTTCAATCCTTTTTTCACGAATAACCAACGAACCCCAAACCAGCATTTCCACTGGCATTTTCCTAAGAGAATTTCTAAATGAGTAAATAATGTCAGCTGGCTTCCCATTTCTTACCCTTTCTCCTCTTCCTCCCTTGCTCACGTCTGCCTAACTACCTAACACCATCTTCAAAAATGCATAAACAAAAAAACTAGAAACTCATTTTTCAAATAGCTCGAAACCAAATTAAGTGCAGAGAAATTTAAATAGTCTTCCCCATTTTGGACGTTTCGAAGCTCATTGTGTAAGTTTATTTCATCTGTGCTATTGAGGACATTAAAACTTAAAACTGAACTAAGAATTTTGAGATGCTGTGTTTGTAAAACCAGAGATTCAGCTGATTGATGGAGCTGGGCCTGGCCTAACTTTTCACTGGGCCACTGGGCTTCAAGCACTCCTTCCTACCCTCCCCTCATGTCATGCCTGCAGCAAGTGATCTTGCTTCTTGGACACCTGGAACGGAAATTCTCCAACTCATCCCTGGGTTCCTCATCCACAGTGGGCAGTGTGACCCTCTGAAGCTGTCCTGCAGTACCTGTCCCGATAGCAGAATGCCTCTTGGACACCATCAAGTGTCAAAGGAAAGTGGTGGGTGCCCGTGTCGCTCATTTTGCTGCTTGTTTTAGGGGACCATGGACATGCCTTTCAACTTCTATTCCTTCAGGAGTCCCCAGGGTAGCTGCCCAGGACTGGAGTTCACCTCACTGGAGACTCCAACACCCTCAGAGCCTGCCTGGTCGCCCAGGAAGTACAGGGATCCTGGTGGACCTGATAGTCAAGTCTCCCCTCTTTGGCTGTGATTATCACTTAGATCTTTTTTTTTTTTTCTTTTCTTTTTTTTTGAGTTGGAGTCTCGCTCTGTCGCCCAGACTGGAGTGTAGTGGCCGCTTCCGGCCACCACAGCCTCGACCCGCTGGGCTCCGGCGATCCCTCCGCCTCAGCCTTCCGAATAGCCAGAATTACAGGCATGCGCTACCACACCCAGCTGACTTTTTTTTTTTTTTTAATAGTAGAGATGAGGTCTCGCTAAGTTGCCCAGGCGGGTCTAGACCCGCGGGCTCAGGCAATCCACTCACCTCAGCCTCCCAAGGCGCCGGATTACAGGCTGAGCCACTGAGCCCGGCTTGAGTCAGAATTTCACTCTGCTGCCCAGGTTGGAGTGCAGTGGCAGGGTCACCACTCACCACAGCCTCGACCTCCGAGGCGCAGGCTATCCTCAGTCTCGCAAGTTGCTGGGACTACAGATGTGCACCACCATGCCTAGCTAATTGTTTTTGTATTTTGTAGAGACAAGGTGTTGCTATATTACCTAGGCTGGTCTCGAACTCCTGGGCTTAAGCAATTTTCCTGCCTTGGCCTCCCAAATTTCTGGGATTATAAATGTGAGCTGCCACACCAAGCTTGGACTTTTAAACAAGAATTCAGAATACTTCCAGCATCTCCTTGGCTGGAGATGCATCATTAGAGACTGTTTCTGCTGGCTAATGAATACAAACTCAAAGAAGTAGAATCATAACAGTATTTTGAACTTACCCTAAATTCCTAATGCCAATAGGCCCAAATCTGTAAAACCTTGCTAGCTAGCTGTTTCTAAATCATTTTGAGTACTCTGAGTGTTACATAAATAATTGAATAGTGACTTTTAATTAAGGCTGTGTCATGAAATCTGCTTTATGCAAAATTAAATGCCTTATAGCTAATTTAGAAACCACTTTCAACAGTGGAAGTACCATACCAGGAAACTGAGCAAATTGCTCATTTGATTTGGGAGTGTTCTCAGATAACATGTAGAATTCAGTTTTGTTTTTGTAAATGTATGTTTCCTACACACAGCTCAGATTTTATTTCATTACCAATACTTCTCACAGAGTAAAGATATCAAGTAAAAAAAAAAAAAAACTAGACCACATAAGATATTAAGCAATATTTCATAATAATGTGAAAAAAATATAGCCTATCAACACTTGAGAGTGCCATAGTAGGCTTCATATACTAAGTTTTATAGATATTAAAGGTAACTAGGTATTGGGGGTTGAATGGTATCCCCCCTCCCAAATTCATATGTTGATGCTCTAACCACCGATACTTTAGAATGTGAACTTAATTGGAAATAGGGTCATTGCAGATAGAATTAGTTAGGATGAGATTCTGAAGGTGTAGTGTGGGCTTCTTATCCAATGTGACCGGTATCCTTATACAAAGAGATGATTTGGACACAAGCATATTAAGAGAGAATGCCTATGCTGATGGGGTGGAGACTGGGATGCTGCGGAGAAGGCAAAAAGCACCCAAGATTGCCAGCAAAGCTCCAAAAGCCGGGATCGCAGTGTGGGCAGGTTTTCCCATACAGCCCTCAGCAGGAGCCAGCCTGCTGACACGCTGCTTTCAGACTTCTAACCTTTAGAACTGTGAGACAGTAAGTTGCTGTTTGTCACAGCAGCCCTCGCCAAATATTATGCCCTGAATGTTTGTGTCCCCCCCCCCGTATTTACATGTTGAAGCCCTAACTCCCAATGTGATGCTGTCTGAAGATGGGGCCTTTGGGAGGTGATTACATTTATACTGCCAGATCCCAACTAAAAAAAGAGAGTTTTTAGTACTTACAGACCCCATGGAGTAGGAACACAGCATGCTTAGAAGACCCCTCCATGGAGGCCGGGAGTACAGGCAGAGGGAACCAAGGTACGTATGCATCAATTTATTTATTGGGTCCAGGGTGTGATCCAAACAGATTTCCCAGGGGGAGTTATGACTGGCTTTAGAGCAAGTAGGCACGAGTTCCAGGAATCATGCCGTCAGTGTGGTGTATCTGCACAGTCCATGGGGATGTGAGGATCACTGGGGCCAGTCAAGTAGGCAGCATTTAACTGTCTCATAGGTAAGTGGTCACCAGGGAGCTGTTGGATAAGGCAGATATTGGGATTGGCTATACAGAGGAACCGAGGGGAAGTATAGAACTGGGAACTGAGTCAAGGTAAGTCCACCATATTCAAAATGGTTGCTGAAGCAACATAAAATTATAAGCATTCATTGCAGGGCCCCACCTTCATGACAGTATCCGAGTTTTTTGGGGGGTCAGTCTCATTCTGTCGCCCAGGCTGGAATACAGTAGCACCATCACGGCTCACCACAGCCTCGACCTTCTGGGCTTAAGCAATCCTCACACCTTGGCCTCCCAAGTAACTGAGACTACATGCACCATCATACCCGGCTAATTTTGTTTTTGTTTTTGTAGAGACAAGGTCTTTCTATATTGCCCAGGCTGGTCTTGAACTCCCAGCTAAAGGGATCCTCCCCCTCAACCTCCACAAATGCTGGGATTACAGGCAAAAGCTACTGGGTCTGGCCCTAAAAAAAAAACTCTTATACATTCACATTGTGGTTGTGTCGTTGGCGCTGTGTCTAAAATCCAATCCCTGATGGCAAGGCCACCTTGAAGGGTCCCAGGCAGGTGGATCCACTGCTAATGCTTTTTTTGTTCCGGCTTCTAGTGGTTTCTGAGGACAGTAGCTACTAGTTAAGTAGATAGAAAAATCTGAAAAGTTTTGTTCACAACAGGCTCCCATAATGGGATTAATGTCCTCACAGCAAGAGATACCAGAAAGGTTATTCTCTTTCCACCATGTGAGGATACAGAGAGAAGCTGCCCTTGCAGGCCAAGAAGATGGCCCTCACCAAGAACCCAGCCATGCTGGCATTCTTACCTTGGACTTCTCAGCCTCCAGAACAGTGAGAAATAAACACGTGTTACTTAAGCCACTCAATCTATGGTATTTTGTTACAGCAGCTAGAGCTAAGACACCAATTGCTACATGAGGTATCCCCCATATCAAACTGCAAATTAAATTAAGTATGAAGCACACACATCTCTGCTGGTTTTCTTTTTCTTTTCTTTCTTTTTTTTTTGAGATGGAGTCTCACTTTTGTCGCCCAGGCTGGAGTGCAGTGGCTTGCTCACAGCCACCTCAGCCTCGATCTGCTGGGCTCAGGCAATCCTTCCGTCTCAGCCTTCCAAGTAACTGGAACTACAGATGCATGCCACCATACCCGGCTAGTTTTTTTTGTAATTTATTGTAGAGACGAGGTCTCACCAAGTTGCCCAGACTGATCTTGAACTCCCAGGCTCAGGCAATCCTCTCACCTTGGCCTCCCAAAGTACTGGGATTATAGGCTGAGCCACTGCGCCCAGCCTTTGCTGATTTTCCAAAGTCAAGTTTACATTAAAATGTCTTTTAGGAGGCCGGGTGCGGTGGCTCACATTTGTAATCTCAGCACTTTGGAAGGCTGAATCGGGTGTATCAATTGAGCCCAGGGGTTTGAGACCAGCCTGGCAACATCATGAGACCTCGTCTCTACAAACATCATAAAATTAGTCAGGCATGGTGGCTCACACCTGTAGGCCCAGTACTTGGGAGGCTGAGGTGGAAGGATTGCCTGAGCCTAGGAGGTCGAGGCTGTAGTGAGCCGTGATTGTGCTACTGCACTCTAGCCTGGACAACAGAATGAGACCCCCATCTCAAAAAATATACATATATTAAAAATATGTCATTTAGAGTATTTGAGATAGTTATGAGAAAATGTCAAATAAGTGAGCATTCTAAAACTGATCAAATTACTTTTAGAGACAGATGAATTTAACAAATACTCTTAACTATGCAGTGTAATACTGTGTTCTAAAATGCTTCAGTATTGAGAATCTTGCCATCCAGCCCTAATTTAAACATTTGCCAAATTAAAATATAAAGTAATCAAATAAATGCACAGGCTTCTATAAAAGTGACTGCGCAAATATATATTTCAGTAATTATTCTTAATTCTCTATTGCCAAAAAAAAAAAATTTCCTTTTTATCTTTAAATCAACCCTGTAGGGTAGAGATATTGTTAGTTCAACTTTGCAGCCAATGACCCAGTTTAGCATAGATGAATAACTCATCCAAAATTTGACAGATAACAAATCATGGAAGTCTGATTTCCAGGCACAGATACTTAGGAATATGCCCTTAAAGAAAGGGCACAACTTTCAAAATACAAATTCTTTTTTTTCAAAGCTCATTCTTTTTTTTTTAATTATAAAGATGTGGGATACAATTCAGGGTTAGGTATACAAACACTGATTATGCAGGTACCCTTGTTGATGAGGTATGCCCCTCCCTCCCCTAGCAGTTTCTCTCAACTGCCAATCCTACCCCCTCTCCCCTGACAGTTTCCCACTACTGCCAATCACTTTCTTATAGTATTATAATTGTTCAAGGTCCACTTATGAGTGAGAACATATGCTACTCTGTTCTTTGTTTCTGTGATAGATCACTGAGTATGATAGACTCTAAATCCATCCAAATTGCTGCAAAGTCCATATGTTTGTCCTTCTTTATGGCTGCATAAGATTCCATTGCATATATGTACCACATTTTTTAAATCCAGTCCAGCTTCGATGGGCAACACGGTTGGTTCCACGTTTTTGCTGTTGTGAATAGAGCTGCAACAAACATACATGTGCAGGTATCTTTATTGTAAAATTATTTGAGTTCCTCTGGGTATATTCCCAATAGGGGAATTGATGAGTCATATGGAAAGTCAATTTCTAGTTCTTTCAGAAACCGCCACACTGTCTTCCAAAGAGGCTGCACTAGTTTGCATTCCCACCACCAGTATAGAAGCATTCCTTTTTCTCTACATCCTAGCCAGCATCTGTTGTTGTTTTATTAATGATGGCCATTCTTACTAGGGGTTAGGTGGTATCTCAGTGTGGTTTTGATTTGCATTACTCTGATGATTAGTGAGGCTGAGCACTTTTTAATGTGTCTGTTGGCTGCCCATATATCTTCTTTTGAGAAGTGACTATTCATGTCTTTTGCCCACTTTTTAATGGGGCTGTTGGTTTTTTTCCTTTTGGTGCGTTTGAGTTCCTTGTAGATCCTAGATGTTAGGCCTTTGTCAGATATACAGTTAGCAAATATTTTTTTCCCATTCTGTGGGCTGTCTCCCCACTCTCTTGATGGTTTATTTTGCTTTGCAGAAGCTCATTAGTTTCATGAGGTCGGACTTGTCTATCTCATTTCTTTCTCAAGGTATGGACATTTAGGGTTCTGAATACGAATTGGTTGCCAGTTCCAATTTCCATGAGGATGTCTCCTACGTTTTCTAAGATTCTTATAGTTTGAGGCTTTACACTTAGGTTTTTGATCCATTTAGAGTTAATGTTTGTATATGGTGATAGGTACGGGTCCTGTTTCAATCTTCTGCATGTCATCAGCCAGTCTTCCCAGCACTTTTTACTGAATAGTTTCTCCTATTCCCAGTGGTTGTTGTTGGAGGCTTTGTCAAAGATGAGTTGGTTGAGAAATTGAGGCTTTGCTTCTGGAATCTCCATCCTGTTCCATTGGTCTATATGCCTGTTCTTGTACCAATACCAGTCTGTTTTGATTACTGTAGCCTTATAGTAAAGTTTGAAGTCTGGAAGTGTGATACCTCCTGCTTTGTTTCTTTTTCTAAGGATTGTTTTGGCTATTCGTGGTCGTTTATGTTTTCAGTATTATCATTTCCAGGTCTGAGAAGAAAGATGTTGGCAGCTTAATGGGTATTGCGTTGAATCTGTAGATTGCCTTTGGTAGGATGGACATTTTAACAATGTTGATTCTTCCTATCCATGAGCATGGAATATTTTTCCATTTGTGTCTTCTTAGATTTCTTTGAGCAGTGTTTTGTAGTTATTGTAAAGGTCTTCTACTTCTCTGGTTAGGAAGATGCTGAGGTATTTCATTGTTTTGGGTGGCTATTGTGAATGGGATTGTGCTTTTCATTTGGTTCTCTGCCTGCTTCTTGTTGGTATATAGGAATGCAACTGTCTTTTGCACATTTATTTTGTACCCTGAGACTTTGCCAAAGTCCTTTATCAGTGTAAGAAGGTTTTTGACAGATTCTTTTGGATTTTCAAGGTATAGGATCATATCAACAGCAAAGGGATAACTTGACTTTCTCTTTTGCTATTTGGATACCCCTGATTTCCTTCTCTTGTCTAATTGCCCTAGCTAGGACTTCCAACATAATGTTGAACAAGAGGAGTGAGAGTGGGCAGCCTTGTCTTGTTCCGGTTTTCAGGGGAAATGTTTCCAGTTTCCATCCATTTAGCAATATGCTAGCTGTGGATTTATCATAGATGACACTTACTATTTTGAGATATGTTCCTTCTATACCTAGGTGTTTGAGGATTTTTATCAAGAAGTGATGCTGGATTTTATCAAAAGTTTTTTCTGCATCTAGTGATATAATTATGTGGTTCTTGTTTTTATATCTGTTGATGTATTTTATTACATTTATGGTCTTACGAATGTTGAACCAGCCCTGCATCCTGGGGATGAAGCTTACTTGGTCATGGTGGATGATTTTTGAGATGTGTTTTTGGGGCTGATATGCTAGAATATTGTTGAGGATTTTTGCATCTATGTTCATAAGGGATGTTGGCCTGTAGTTCTCTTTTTTTGTTGTTGGATCTTTACCCGCTTTGGGTATCAGTGTGACGTTAGCTTCATAAAATGATTTGGGGAGAATTCCATCTTTCTTAATTGCCTGGAATACTTTCAAAAGGATTGATATCAGCTCCTCCTTGTATGTTTTGTAGAATTCTGCTGGAAAACCATCTGTCCAGGCTTTTTTTTTTTTTTGTAGGTAGTTTTCATATGACAGAGTCAATTTCCTGGGTTGTTATTGGTCTACTTAGTATCTCAATGTCTTCTTGTTTCAACCTGGGGAGGTTATGTGATGTCAGAAAGTCCTTCATTTTATTTAGATTATCAGGTTTGTATCCATATAGGTACACATAGTAATCTTTGATAATCTTTTGTATTTCTTCGGGTTCAGTTGTAATTTGATCTTTTGTATTTCTGATTGTGTTTATTTGGGCTTTTTCTCTCTTTTTCTTGGTCATTCTGGCTCAGGGTCCAACCAATCTTGTTAATTCTTTCAAAGAACCAGCTTCTTGTTTTGTTGATGTTTTCTATGATATTTTTGTCTTCTGTGTCCCATATTTGGGCTCTTACTCAAAATATAAATTCTGATAAGTTTGTTTTGCAAGCCTATCACTGTTTTAACAAAAAACTTAAAAATGAGGCCAGGCAAAGTGGTCCACGCCTCCAATTCCAGAGCTTTGCTGAGAGAGGAAGCGGGAGGACTGCTTGAGCCCAGGAGTTCTAGACCAGTCTGGGCAACAGAGTGAGACCTCATTTCTACAAAAGATCAAAAGATTATCCAGGCGTGTTGCATGCTACTGCAGTCCCAGTTACTCGGAAGGCTGAGGCAGAAAGGTCACCTGAGCCTAGATGAGCTGTGATTGTGCCACTGCATTCCAGTCTGGGCAACAGAGTGACACCACTCAACTCAAAAAAACAAAACAAAACCAGGAAAAAACAAAACCTTAAAAAGAAAAATTATCCTTGAAATTTATCATTGCTGAAAGTTAAGGCTGGCGTTTTGAAATGTGATTGTACTGAAATATACTTAAATATATTATTTCAGTGAGTTTCTTTTTAAGTAGAGAACTAAAAGACATTTTAAAATTTATTATTGGTGAAATTCTAATTTTTCGTGGATTCTTTTATTCTTACGGATTCTTTTTTTTTTTTTTGAGTTGGAGTCTCACTCTGTCGCCCAGAGCTCCCAGCCACCGCAGCCTCGACCTGCTGGGCTCCGGCGATCCTTCCGCCTCAGCCTTCCGAGTAGCCGGAATTACAGGTATGCGCTACCACGCCTGGCTGATTTTTTGATTTATTGTAGAGACGAGATCTCGCCAAGTTGCCCAGGCGTGTCTCGAACCCGCGGGCTCAGGCATCTTATGGATTCTTATACAGACTCTGTTACTGAGGCTCCATCTTTTAATTTTTCAATTTGTTATATTGAGAATTAAATAGAATTAAAGTTTGTTTGCAATTATAAATTGCTATTTATTATCACTGATACAATAGCATATCAAAGTTGTCTTGTCACAGAAGTCTCTAACCTTGTTTCTATTTGAGATCTGAAAAAAATTAGCTAGGCATGGTGGTGTGCACCTGTAGCCCTTGCTACTCAGGAGACTGAGGCTGAGCCCAGGAGCTCTAGGCTGTGGTGAGCCATGATTATGCCACTGCACTCCAGCCTGGGCGACAGAGTGAGACCTCAACTCAACTCAAAACAAAACAAAACAAAAAAACACTGTTGTCTTTCCCTACTAATTGCATTGAAAAAAAAAAAAAAAACTCTTCTTCGCTTACTTATCTAGGGCTTTACCACAATTATTACTTTTCTACAAATGTTCCCCAAGCCTCTTTTTATTATATTATTATAGTCTTGATTGTAAAAGTTAATTCACCTCTTATTATAGTCTTGATTGTAAAAGTTAATTCACCTCTTAAGGGTTGCTGTCATAACTAAATAAGATGATGAGAGCTGTTTTCTAATACAAATTATCTCATGTGCAAAACGGAGCAATTTACTTAGTGCTATGGTTCTAATGTTTGTGAAGCCTCCAAAAGGCATGTCAAAAACCTAACTCCAGCCGGGCTCGGTGGCTCAGCCTGTAATCTCGCGCCTTGGGAGGCTGAGGTGAGTGGATTGCCTGAGCCCGCAGGTTCGAGACCCGCCTGGGCAACTTGGGAAGACCTCATCTCTACAATAAATCAAAAAATTCGCCGGGCGTGGTAGCGCGCGCCTGTAGTTCCAGGTGCTTGGAAGGCTGAGGCGGAAGGATTGCCGGAGCACAGCAGGTCGAGGCTGCGGTGGCTGGGAGTGGCCACTGCACTCCAGCCTGGGTGACAGAGTGAGACTCCAACTCAAAAAAAAAAAACCTAACTCCACTGAAAGAGTATGAAGAGGCTGGCCTTTAGGTGGTGAAGAGACCTTGGGGGCTTTGCTCCCATAATTGGGTTAGTACTTATAAGAGAACTTGAGGGGGCAAATTTGTGCCTTCAATCCCTTCTGCCACACAAGGACACATGATGGTTTTGATATCTGGCACATATCCTTGGGCCAAAACAAGACAGGCAGAAGCATTTTCAATTTCTTTGAGTAACCTCTGGAACAGAAATGATTCAACTTGTCGAATTAAATGGAAACTTCAATTAAATAGCTCATATAATGCTGCAGGAACTTTAGAAATGTCCAAATGACAAAAGGCAAAGTTTATTCTGGACTGCACACCTCTCAAAAAGAGACATTTATCGATATTGCTGGACCAAAGAATAGTATTGCCGGGGTATGCTAGTGATTGGACAACTCTGGTTTAACTAGTGTCAGCAGGTGACTCAGGTGCTATTGCAAGCTGTCATGTCTTGCCATTGCGCATACCCCATGATCTTCATCACCCCTGTAAGAGGTAATGAATTGTGTGGAACCTGTGTGAAGCCTTATATATTAAGTGTGATGACTTATGCAAAATGTAACGAAACTATAACCTCATATATTAAGTATGCTTAAACTGTGTGCTGTGACCTCTCCCCTAAAACTTAGTAATTCTTGGAAACCCTGGAAAGAATGCCCTACTTGGAAGCCCCAAGTGGCTATGTTAGATAAGTTAACCACCTTTTTCTGCTTCTGTAACCCCTGCTGGCAGTGTGTGAGTGTTGCTGGATAAACCCCTTTCAAATTCTGGCAGGCTTTTCTCTGTTTTAATTGTGGCGGGCAAGCCCCTCT
>CAUYQG010092541.1:0-50447 GCA_963574415.1 Tarsius wallacei
CTGTGGTGGGAAACTGGGGGGGGAGGGTGAGGGGGATGGGATTAATGGTGGTGGGTATCTATCTGAGGATGGGGAGACACCTCTTATCAACAAGAAATATTTTTGTATGCCTAACCCCTAACTGTACCCCACAATAACATAATAAAATAAAATAAAATATTAAAAAAAAAAAAAAAACAAATACAGATAACTAGGAAACAAAGCAAGAAATGGTAAGCAGCACCTGAAAGGTGAAGGACCAAGCCACATGGAACTCTATTATGCAGAAGGTCAATAGAGACATTGGCAGAGTTTTTGAGCACCAGGAACGTGTCCAGCACCAATATAAAAGCTTTATGAGAATTCTTTCAAGCATCTCAAATACCTCTGGGGCTCCATGTATCACACCCTTCCCTGACTGAGATTTTAACCACTGAAGAAAGATGGAGTAATAAACAATGTTCCTTATTACTCATGAAAGCTGTATTAGTGGATGTGACTTAGGCTTATACGTAGGTAGTCTTTTTAATTTCCTATCCAGACTTTGGAAAATAAACTATCCAAGAAAAGTTTTGAATCTGCAGAGAAAACACTCTTAGCCAGATCATTGCCTCCCACTAGCACAAACAGAGAGAGAAGGAGAAAGAGAGAACATTTCCTATATTCAGGAGCTCTGGTAAATTACTTTCACTGGTGAAGAATCATGGAACAGTGGCTGTGCCTATTGACTGGGTATCATTGACCAAGTATATCACTCCATCTCTGTGGGCAGGAGAAGAGAAGCTAAGAATGTTTAGAGAAATACCTTTTCATGGAAAGGAGGTATGGAAAATAGACTTTTCCCTCCATGGTTCCCCGGGTCTTAATTCTCTTTGTCCATTGGGTTTGCCTGTTGAGCATAAGATAAGTTAGGGGTGTGACTTTTCCCTTGGGGGAGGAAGGGGCAGTTGATCAAGTTAGTTTTTCTGACCTGTGCGAGGCCATGTCCTTCTTTTGAAGAACTTCTAGAGAGCAGTAAAGAGTTTGTCTTAGGAAGTTCTGAGAAGAGTCAGAACAGAACATTATTTTAACTCACTTAAATCCAATATTGTCCCCAAGACCAAGAACATATATTATCTATTCCCACCCCTAATTATATCTAGTCATGTGTTAAACATAGGATATTCTGCCACAGGATCAAAATGAAACATTAGGATGCTCCAATATTAAAATGCATAAGGGCATGTTTAAAAAATGCTAACACTATAAAAGGATTCCAAATCTGAGTTTAAAAACCTCTCTTCAATTATGCTGGGAATAACTCAAGCCCTCAGGTTAATTTCTCTTGCAATGTAAAGACCCAAAACTTTCAAATCCAAAGGAATGAAGAATGACATCAAATTATCTTACCATGATGGATTTAAAGCAATTTAAGCCCTGAACTCAACTCTGTCCAATTTCTTATTCTGCTTTCAAATGAGGGGTTATTTGCAAGGTGGGTGGGGGTAGCTGGAATTATTTCAGCACATGCTGCCAAACTGGGTATCCCTGAAATGAGCAGGATCTTCCGTGACCTCTGATGCTGTATTCGTTCCATGCCAAGACTCTAAATAGCTTTCCTTTAAGAAGTATTCAAAGACAGGCAAGTTTATCACTGCTAGGGCCTCATACCCGCCATATTCAAGAAACAAAATAATTCCCAGCCCTTATCAGTTGCTCCAGGCAGAATTTTGTGGCCAGAGCCAAGTACTAATGACCATCTGAGGGAGGAAATGTTGCTGGAAAAGAACATGGTTTCAGCTCCTTCAGAGGCAGTTAGACTCTGCCAGCCATCCGGAATCCATGGCCCGTCAACTCATAGAAGGGAAATCTCGCCTAAGAGAGCCAGGGCTGTATATGGGAAAGAGGGTCTTTCACCTATGGGCACTGTCTCTTCTCTAATAAAGCAGCCTTTGAAATGTAACTGACTTTTTGCAAAGCTTAAAAGTTTGCAATGGAGCCAGTCCCAGATCTTATTTGCAGTATGTTTTGTAGTAGTAGTTGCTGTTATTTTAACCAACATTCCAAACTTCTATTTTTCAGCTTCTCTTGAGATCCAATCCCTGGTGCTGTAGATCAGGACTATATACTGAAGCCATACATACATTCACTCTCACCTGTGAGCTACACTGACTGCTCTGAGCAGATGTCTTGTTTTGTATCACTTGCCTCGATGGAAGGTGTCTCCTTTGTGCCCACATTTGTTCAGCTGGGCAATTGCCCCTAGCAGATCTGTGAGCTGGAGCTATTGTCCTTTCTTCTGAAGATAGTGCCCCTGGGAGATTGGTGATTCCTAGTGCCTCTGCCATGTGCTTTCCAGGGTACTTTTCTGCCTTTGCTTTTTTGTTGTTGTTGTTAAACTCATTTTTAATGGCAAATTTCAAACATACAAAAGTAGACAGATTGATACAATGAATCCCTCATCTGCCCATTACATGGTTTCAACAATTATTAACTCGTGCATGTTGTTGTCTTCCTTGATGCTGGAATATTTCAGGTCTTGAGAAGTCTTTTTCTGTTGCATCTTTCTCTACAACACTGGGGCATGCCACCAATGTATTCTTCCCATCTGCTGTTTTCCTTTTCCTCTGGCAAAGCTCAGTTGAGGTTCTAACAGCGAAATGGTTTTCTTTAATACTTACAAGGCTTAGGGCTGTGGGCTAGGGTAGAACAGCTTTCTACCTTTTACTTTTGCTTTGCTTTTAGTCCCACACTTATGTTTCTGGTATATTACTTTAGATTTTTGTTAGAATGAACTCTAACAAAGTGATAGCTACAGCATGAATCAATTCCAGGACAACTAAAAGCTCCATTATTCAGAAGACATCTTTCAATATAGTCAACAAGTATAATCTGGACATCTACTAGTACTAGCACTTTTATTTGCCCTGGATAATTCATGGAGCAAAGAGGCAAATGCCCCTGCCCTCAAAGAGTATAATTCCCTTAAAGGGAGATGGACAAGAAGCACACATTGGTGAAACATATGTATATTAGATCATGGAATGTATCAAGAAGAAAAGTAATAGCAAAAAAGTATGTAGGAAGTATCTGGTGGTTGAGTGGGACTGTTGCGCTTTAAAATAGGGTGGGCAAGGAAAGTCTGACTGAAAAAAGAACATCTGAGAGAAGGCCTTAAGGAGGTAAAGGAAGAGCTATGCACAGATCCAGTGAAGAGTGTTCCAGGCAAGGGACATAACAGGAGCAAAACAATGCAACACGGGTGTGTAAGCGCACAAGGAGGCTGGTGTGGTTGGGGTGGAACATGCCTGGGAGGGGAGTGGTAGGAGTCGAAGCAGAGAGGGAAGTAGTGGGACAGGTCAAAGGGGGTGTAGACTGATCTGAAGACTTGGCTTTTGTTCTAAGTGAAATGAGAGCTTTAGGGGGGCTCTGGGCGGAGGAGTAACAGGAGACACTCTCCTGAGCATGAAGCAGTCATTGAACCCAGGCCTGGGTTGACCTATTGTTATTCTTTCTGGTACCTCTTTACTGTGGCTCATCTGCAATATGCCTTTTCTTAGAGTCCAATTAAATTACTTTCTAGGGCAGAATCCCTCTTAGAGTCTAGCAGTACTTTTATCTCTGCCTACAATGATTGTACACCTTGAAACTCACAAATCATGGTTTGATCATTCTTCACTGGTCTTCCTGCCTTCCTTTCGCAAATCTGTTCAGAATTTTTCTGTATACTTAATATAGGTCTCCTAACCTTCATGGAGTAATTAATTCTTGCTTGCTTTTACTATGGACTCACTACATGTGGCTTACAATTAAAATGGTTTCCTGGACTGTGTTCCCTGGAGGAATTATTTCAGATTCTGTCTCTGAGATAATGTATCTCCTCTGAGAGATGTTTCTGGGTCACAGTAACTTTTTCTCATCCAGTTACAATTAGATCATCTTTCTATTTTCTAGTGCTTGATGTTAGAGAAGTTTGACCTGAGTATTTCTTGTCCTTTTCTTTTTTACCTCTTTTTTGGTCTTCGAGATTTCTTTTTTGGTTTCATGTCCATGTGGTCTATATCTTAAGACCTCAACCTCTCTCCCATGGAAGCATCTTTCTTTTTCCAATTGGCCTTCTTTTGCTTTTTTTTTATTCTCAGAACCCAGCAGTGCCTTCTGAGGCCAGGACCTGGTTATAGATCCTCCAAGCAGCCTTCTGGAATGTATCCAATTTCTGGCCCCAGTTCCGGGATGCTAGGCAATTATTATCATGGATCAGCAAATTTCAGAAAACCTGAACTTTTCACTCAAGAACAAGGTTGCTCATTGTCACCCCATTAGAATAATGAAATTAACGAAACTGTGACCCCTGAGGCTCAGCACAAATCTATGTATAAGCATTTCTTCATTGGGCACGTGAGAGGTTGAAATTTAAGGAGACTGGTGGGAGAAGAAAAGAAGGTTTCCCTAAAATTAATCTCCTTTAAGAACAAGGAAACAATATTTTACTGTCCTGAACTGCCAAAACTCATTTTTATGGAATCAAATCCATGAAGAATTGGCTACGGTCCATGTAATATTGTGAGTGTTAGAATTTGCACTTGGTCCCTCTAGTTACTTGAGCTGTGTGAAAAAAATGCCTGTTGCCAGCCCACTCCCTACTGGCTACTCAGAGAGTATTATTATTCCACTTAGGAATTATACTCTCAAAAGAGACTCTAATTAAGGCCATTTTCAAATGGTAGAATTTGAGGACGTGCTAGGCTGTTTAATCTCCCAGCATCCTCCCTATCCCTGCTGCTTTACTTTGATTGTTTTGTAGCAATTAGTGACTCATTTTGAAAAACTCCGTGTTAGAACCTCTAATTCTGAAGTCTGTCAAGCACAAATATTACATCTAAACATCCCGGGTCCCTTTCAGCTTGATGGTTAGCAATTCTGCCTAGGTCCTTAACTGAAGAGATTTTTCTATTGGATCAGTACACTTTCTCAAAGCAATTTAACTTGGGACAGGACATATAGAATTAATTTTCAGAGACCTATGGATCATATATCCTTAGTGGTAGTTAGGGTGAGATTGCAAAATTACATATATATACATATATATATTTTAGAAAAAGGCTTTCTATGTTGCCCAGTCTGGACTCAAACTCCGGGCTTAAGCTCTCCTCCCACCTCAGGCACTTGAGAAGCTGGGACTGCAGGCCTGCATCTGGTTAAAAACACATTTGAATAAGCTGCATGCACATGCCTATTAGCTGAAGACTACTCATCCATTCATTCATCAAATATTTACTGAACAACTCTATTTTGGACACTGTGTATACGTTTGGTTTACTGTGATAAACAAGACCCTAAAATATGTTATATCTCTAACAGTCAAACAAATCAGTGCTTCCCAATAGCAAGGGGTCATGATTGGTGACACTCTCCCCTTTGGATCTTCATTACTACATTGACTAGTAGTGGACTGTATTTGGCAGTCTGGCTGAACATCTCAGTCTTGCACTCAGTCTCCTACTATATTTGTAGTCAGTCGTGGTATCAACCAAACACCTGGAAAAGCAAGTGCTTGTAAGAACATCTGTATAATATAAACTTTACATGAGCTTGAATTTGCGCCGTTATATGTATGAACTAAGTTGGTGATAAATGATCCTTACTGGAAAGGAAAGAGATCATAGAAACATGTCACTTTAGAGTTAGAATGGATCTTAAATATCCTGAAACCCAATTCCTGGTATGGGCTAATAACTATAAAGTGACCTACCGATTCATTCACTGATTCACTAAAACTATTTATTAATTTGCTATCATGGACAAGGTATTGTGATAGGCACTGGAGATACAGTGGTAAACAGGAGGATTTGGTCTTCTAACCTCATGGGGCTCATAGATTAGGAAGGGAAATTAACATTAAACAGGTGGTAATTAACACAGTTATTAGCATAGAAATACAGAATGTGAAAGGAGCACCTAATAGGGAAATCAATTCCCTATCTTGGAGAGTCTAGGAGGCTTCTCCGAGGAAGTGAGGATGCGAGAGAAGAGTGATATAGGCAGAGTGAACTGTGCCCCAAGGCTGGGGAGGCATGCCACATCAGATAACCTGAGAGGAAGCCAAGGCGGTAGAGTAAACAGGATGAGGTTAGAGTGGGTCGGGGCCCTGTTAGGCAGGGTCTTCTGGGGGGAGTTCAATATTTTGAATTTCATTCTAATTGCAGTGATAATTTATTTATAGTGTATTACAGGTTAATCATAGGGTTTCACTTTTCAGTTATTTTTGCTTCTGTACTTTACTTTTTCTCTGGTGCTCTGTTCTCAGGGAAAGTTTGATACATAAAGACTTCAGATCCTGGTTTTTCCGTTCCTGTGTTGACTTATTATTATTATTATTAATTATTTCCATTATTATGTTAAAAACACATAAAATTTATCATCTTAACCATTTTTTTCTACACTGACTTTGGTACACATATATAGCAGAGACTAGAGTTGTCAAAGCCATGGCTTTCAAATTGGAGTGCCTGAAAATAAAAGTCTTTTGATTGGAAATAGTAAGTCAAAACCTGAAGGAAGAGAGAAAAGTTTATCCAGTACTATCAGATTGAAAAGAATCTGCTTGATGATGTAAGAATTGGTTTCAATGAAAAGGGAATAGCATCGTGTTTCACGAGTGGGAACAAGGAGGATCTGGGAAAGGAAGCAGCTACAGCTTAAAAGTTGTGGGTCTCTGGAACATGATCAGCACCTTGGCCCTTCCTGTACAGAGGATTCCTGAAAATGAAGAGGGCAATGAGTGCCCCCACATAAATTTTTGGGAGCATTGCAGAGAAGAGCATCATTGCTGTTTTCTCAAAGGGAGCATAGAATATCATAGATACACTTGTCCAAAATCCCTGCTGCCTAATCAGTGGGTGATGCCGTAGTCATCTCTTGCTGTGTAAAATCATCCCCAAAGGGAGCATAGAATATTATAGATACACTTGTCCAAAATCCCTGCTGCCTAATCAGTGGGTGATGCCGTAGTCATCTCTTGCTGCGTAAAAATCATCCCCAAACACAAAGGCTTAAAACAATATAAGTCATTTTATTATCACTTCTGGTTTCTGTGGGTCAGAATTCAGTAGGTCTCCAGTTGGCACTTCTGGTATAGGGTCTCAACAGTGCTTTTGTAACATTGGCCACACATCTGTGTACCAGCTACCAAGAGGGTGAAGGGGAGGAAGATAAAGGAGGCGTATTCTCCAATTGAGACATTTTTCTTTAAAAAGTCTTTCTAGAAGTTCCATAAATTATTTCAACTTGCGTGCTACTGACCAGACTTATCCCTACACACCATACCTAACTCCAAGAGGCTGAGAAATGTAATTTTTTGTGGAATCTCAAATAAAATCAGCATTCTCTTACGAAGGATGAAGGGCAAAATACATTGTGATAGACAATTAACAGCCTCCCCTTCTTTACACAATGCAGACTGAGTGTTAAACCATAAGAGACTGAGTTACCCAGCAAGACTGATTAATGACCAGAATCCAGGTCAGAGCTGTTGATGACTTAGACTAGGATGGCAGCAATGCAGACGTAGAGAAATGAACAAATTCAAGTGACATTAAGAAAGAAAGTAGGGTCAACGAGGCTTGGTTATGACCTGGGGGAGGAAATGTGTTAAAGATGGCTTTCATGGTTGGTTCCATGATCTTGCTATTGTGAACAATGCTGCGATAAACATACATGTGCAGGTATCTTTTTTACAGAGTAATTTGAGTTCATTAGGGTATATTCCCAGTAGGGGGATTGAGGGGTCATATGGAAGGTCGATTTTTAGAGCTTTTAGGAATCACCACACTAATTTCCACAGAGGCTGCACTAGTTTGCACTCCCACCAACAGTGTAGAAGTGTTCCCTTTTCACCACATCCTCTCCAGCATCTGTTATTTTTTGAGTTATTGATAATGGCCATTCTGACTGGAGTTAGGTGGTATCTCAGTGTAGTTTTAATTTGCATCTCCTTAATGACTAGTGAGGTTGAAGATGAGACACTTCTAAAGGGGAAAAAATACAAGTGGAACATCCCTAATCTGAAAATCAAAAATTCCAAATGCTCCAAAACCTAAAACTTTGTGAGAGCCAACATGATACCATAAGTGGAAAATCCCACATCTGACTTCTTCATAGGTCATAGCCAAAATGCAGTCAAACCTTTGTTCTATGCACAAAATTACTTAAAATATGCTATATAAAATTACTCTCAGGCTATGTATATAATGTGTCTATGAAACATACATGAATTTTGTGTTTAGACTTGGGTCTCATCCCCAATATATCTCATTTGTGTATGTAAATATTCCAAAAAATTTTAAAAATCTGAAACATTTCTGGTCCCAAGCACTTCAGACCAGAACTATTCAGCCTGTGCAACGTTGAGCTGCATTCTGTTTATTCAAAGAGTTGAAACATTCAGCCTGATTCTCTCCTGCTACTCTTTGTATCTCACCATATATCTTAGTCTGTGAAATAGAATCCAGGAGGGAACTGCCCCTCACCCAAAGTGCACATGCATCTCCCATCCTCCCCAGGCAGAGCTCAGGGAGGGGTTTCTCACTCCAATTCCCAGCTCGCAGATAAGAAAGATTCAGCATTAGCCTATATTTCCTTTCAGTGCGCTCAAAGCTCTTCACAGACCTTGAGATATTAAATATCCCAAGAAGAGGAGTTTACCCTGGGGCACCACATTATTAGTAAAACTCAACCAACCCTGCACATGTGGGAGACTCTCCCACTACCTTGGGCCATCAGTGGCAGATGCCAGGAGCAAAAACTGTGATATCAGGTGGCTCCTGTGCCTCTTGTAAGAAAACACCAGTAGTCTAATTTGGTATCTTTGTTCCCTTAATGAGCCTTGTCATTTTCATGTCATGTTCCCCAGGGCTGCTTGTCCAGGTTGTCACCTGGGGTGCCTCTGGACACCAGTGCACTTCATTTCAAGCTCTGGGTTCTACTTCTTCATCATATGTCAATGAACACCTGAATCTGCAGGATGGGTCTACCCCGATGCTCACCCATACAGAAATATGAGATTCAGGTAGGATGCCTCCACCGGGACCCCAGTCACTAGGACCAGCTGTATGAATGGTGGGGCACCACACAATCCTTTGAGAAGCAGGGTTGTGCTGGGGAGGAGGGGAAAGATGAATAACTAAGCTAATTTAATACACTGGACGAAGTCAATGCCTATGTTAGATGCGTGGATCCCAGAGCATATGGAACTCTGGGAACCCTCCCACAGGACTGCTAAACCTTGCATATATCTCTCCTCAGAATGAAACATTATCATCTCCTGATGGGTATCCTCCTCAAGAATGTATTCATTTTCAGTTATGAGTTAATTTCAGCTTTTAGAGGGGAATTTTAAAGGGTTTTTTTGACATATCAATGCAAAATAGAAATACAGGGACCATTTCTAAAATGTATTAAGAATTTCAAGATGGTGACACATAGCTTTGAACCAAGTATGGGGCCTTCTACGTGTGAGGCCTGGTGTCTCTGTGTGGGTCACACTTGAAGGACACTAGCTTCAAGAGTTATTTGGCGTAGTCAAAACACCACTCTACTCCAGTAAGACAGACCAAGATCAAGACAGATCAAGTCCCCACGGGGTAAGAAAAGAAAAAGACAGGGTCGGCCCCAACTGTGGACAACTAGTCTTGGAAGAAACTCATATATGAATGGAGAGCCTAGTCTCTCAGACAGTATTTGCTTATGACGTTAGTGTTTAACTGTATATCATATGTGCATGTCCTCTTTAGAGGGAGAGAGAGAGAAGGATGAGCTCATAGCTTGAGATTTAGTGCCATCATTTTTGTCTTTATTTCCTGGTCTGTAATCCACAGCAATCTTGTGCCAGCCAATCAGCTGGTGAAGTGAATTTGTACCCACAGCTGAGCCCTCAGTATTCTCAGCAGCCAGGCACAGTCAGAAGAGATGAAATTTGTTTTAAAATGTTCATGCTAGTCCAGCACTCAGAATTTGTTAAGACCTAATCAGGGTCTTTCACTCTGACGATGCTCAGCTGCACCTTGATGCTTCCACAGCTGGGTTCTCCCAAAAGGGGTTTAGACTTTGGACAGAAGGAGTTGGAGGTTTCAAGGCATCTGAGTCTCTGAGCCTGCTTCTCCCATAGAGGCCAGTTCCAGGTGCTGCGGCCCCTGTGTCCTGGCAGCTGCTAGTTGGATATCCCCTCACTTTCCTGGGATACCTCTGGACACCTGGTGACAGGTTGGCATATCCATGGCACTGTTCATTCAAAAATATCCACCTGGGCAGCCACATGGGTGAAACAGGACTGGCTATGCCTCAGAGAAGCAGGCATGCCTCAGAGCAGAGATCTGCACCCCAAGGTGCAACATTCATCTGGTTTTATCCCTGTTGCTGTGAAACCCCAACTGGAGACAGTGTGTTCTAATCAAGCATCATATAATCCTTTGAGCAGCAGGGTTGTGCTGGGAGGTCGGGGGAGATGAATATCTAAGCTAACTTAACACACTGGACCAAGTCAAGGCCCACATGAGATGTGCCGACCCCAGAGCATGCAGAACTTTGGGAACCCTCCCACAAGACTGCTAAACCTTGTATACATCTTTCCTCAGAATGAAGTATGGTCATCTTCTGATGGGAATCATCCTTAATAATGGATTAATTTTCAGTTATGAGTTAATTTCAGCTTTTAGAGGCTAGTTTTTAAGGGTTATTTGAAATATCAATGAAATATTTTTCAAAAACATTTTTGAGCATGCTGAGCAGTGACTACCACAGTGGTGATGGTGTGGAGCTGCTTTTTATTGAGGATGCACATAGAAAGATGCTATGAGGTTTTTGCTTGTTTGTTTGTTTTGAGATAGCGTCTCACTCTGTTGCCCAGTCTAGAGTGCAGTGGTATGATCATGCTTACTGCAGCCTCAACCATCAACCTTCTGGGTTCAGGCGAGTCACTGGGCCTACAAGGCATGTGCCACTCCACCCAATGAATTTTTTTTATTTTTATTTTTTTAGAGACAAGCTCTTGCTATGTTGCGCAGGCTGGTCTTGAACTCCTAGGCTCAAGCAATCCTCTTGGCTCGGCCTCCCAAATTTCTGAGATTGCAGACATGATGCCTGGTAGCACAGAGCTCATGGGGTGGTGAGGGTGAGGATGTCACGCCAGCATGGGAGCCCTTCTCTGGAACTCTGGCAGCTTTCAGGGAGGTGCCTGTACTCCCGAGATGCCTGGTTCCAATAGGGCTGCAGGGTGGGATGTCAGTGGCAATTGAGTAAAAGAAAGAAGAAGAAGAGGAGAGGAGGGAAAAAAGGAAACTGGGGGAGGATGAGATAGAGGAGGAAGAAGAGGAAGAAGAAGAAGAAGATGAGGAAGGAGGGGGAGGATGAGGTATAAGAGGAAGTGAAAGAAGCATATAAGGAAGAAAAGGGGAGGATGAGGTTGAGGAAGAAGAGGAAGAGGAAGAAGAAAAAGAGGAAAGAGGAGAAGGAGAAAGAGGAGGAGGAGAAGGAGGAGAAGTTGGAGATTCATTTCAGAATGGCTCTCCCTGCCCCGGATGTGGGTCAGATCCAGAGACAAGGCTCAAGGGATCGAGTTGACATCTGGGTTGATTGACCCAGATGATGGCAAGAGTGCTGGGTGGAACACGGAGCCTCACATGATGTGTATTAAATCTATATTGATGTGTATGCAAGAGAGAATGAACCAGGCTCTGTGCCTGGGAGTACCGGAGCAAATGCTCAAGACAGGGAGTTTTCAAGGCCCCACATAGGGCAGGAGCGAATCATGCTTCTGCTACCCCACCCTTTCTCTAATATTGCTCTAAATAAACACACAGGGCAGCAGGATCAGGGAGATCTGAAAGGAACAGAGAAGAATGGTAGAGTAGCATATGGAAAACCTTCTGCTCTGCCACCAATTAGCCCTGTGTGTTTAGTCATCTTATTCAATCTCTTTGGGTCTTGGTCTCTAATTTGTCAAATCCGAAATAAGACTGGCTGACCCCTAAGGTTCCTTTTAGCATTGCTATAAGGGAATCCCATGAACTGACATTTCAACACATGTGGGATCTGAAGAAATCTGTGACAGAAAAGGATTTTAAGGATGACCTGCCACCAAGGGAGTTCGAGGAATCTGATTCCCTGAAAGCGCCTTAAGACTGAACAGAAGTCTCTTCCTAGCCTCATTTAAGTGCAGTTTCACCAGCAGGGAGAGGCTGATCTTATGGCTTCCGGACCCCGTGAACAGCCTCATCATTCTGCAATTCTGCAACTCCACTTTTTGTGGAGGGCTGAGAACAACAGTCGGGAATCCCAGTGCAGTCTTTCTTTTGCATATAGGTATTAGGGCACAGGAGCTGGAAGTACAAGAGAGAAGTGGTCCCTGTCCTCCAAAGCTGTAGGTTTCAGGGCATTGGGATTTTGTTCCCTGATGTGCTGTTTGACGACTGTCGATTGGCCCCGATGAATGAAACTGATCCTACAACCTACAGTTATTTGAAAGATGCATGTTTTGACAGCATTTCTGTGCTGTATGGTAGTTACTATGTAAATTGTCTGATATTTTCTGAAAAATGGAGTATAAATCAAATTTTAATGAATGAAATCGCTTTACTTATAATAGGTAATATAATTTGGATATTTGTCCCCTCCAAATTTCATATTGAAATGTGATCCCCAGCTGGGCATGGTGGCTCATGACTGTAACCTTCACACTTTGGGAGGCCGAGGTGGGAGGATTGCTTGAGCCTAGCAAGAACTTGTCTCTAAAAAAAAAAAAGTGATCCCCAGTGTTGGAAGGTATCTGGGTCATAAGGGTGGATCCGTCATGAATGACTGGGTGCCCCCCTCGTGGTAATGAGTTCACAGGAGAAATGATTTAGCTCACATGTGACCCGATTGTTAAAAAGATACTGGCACTTCCACTCGTCTCTCCTGCTCATCTCTCCTGCCATGTGACATGTCAACTCTCTTTTCACCTTTTGCCATGATCGTCAGCTTCCTGAGGTTCTCACCAGAAGTGGATGCTGGCACTATACTTCTTGTATATCCTGCAGAACTATGAGCCAAATAAACCCTCTTTCTCTATAAATTCCCTCATCTTACCTATTCCTTTATAACAACACAAAAAGACTAAGACATCAGGCAAATTTACTATCTTAAGAAACATTGAAAAAAAAAAATCATAGTGCCAAGGACTTAACCTTCAGTTTTTATGAAGTTGGGCATTCATATATTTATCTGCTGTTAAAGAAACAAACAACCCAGATATATACAGCAGGTGCCAAAAAATGTATACACATTTTAAGAGGTGTTATCTATGTGCTACTTTTCGAAGTTGAATTAAATTATGGAAGCCATATATAGTTGATGATTGTGCAACTGTACTTCCACCATTTTCTGTGACTGTTCTGCCTGTCACACAATGATGCTAGCATTCATTTGATTAACACCATCTTTTGAGCAAACGTCATACTTAAAATGTGTATATTTTTTGGCACCCCCCACCCCATATTTGAGTATTTATGTTTTTACATGGTGAACTGTTTCTTATACAGAATAGAGGGGCTCAGGGAGAAAAAATGCAGAAAGAACACAGGGGAATTTCTCATCCTCTGATGATTCACTGATTGGCCACAACACATTGAGGCTACCACCCAGACTCTCTCCTTGAGGAGGCAAGGAGGATGGGCTGGTCCTGAGGCTTGAGAAACTGCATTTGGGAGTCAAGGGAGAGGGGGTAAACACCAGCAAAGTGGCAGAGGTCCACAATTTCACTGTGAGAATGGAAAAGCCCAAGGTTGGATTAATTTATGAATAATGGTACATCTGTAAAATTCTCAAGAAATCTCAGTGTTCCTTCCCTCTGAGCCTCCTAGCTACCCTGTGTGAGAATATTCTCTGCCACTGCAAAGCCAAACCCTTTCTAGAGCCCAGAATTCCCTCCTGGCAAAGTCCCCTACAGCGCTTCACTGCTCTTTTCTCAACTCCACTGTGAAGAGTTCATCTGAGGAGGAAATTCCAGCTTAGGGTGCACAGCAGAGGGTACCCATGCGTGGGAGCACACCTCGCCACACTAACATCATCCTGGGCCACGGTCCTTGGGGCAGTTGGGGACAGCTGGAATGAGTTGTTGCGATCGCTCTGGGTCATGCCTTACTTTAGAAGGTCACATTATTTTATTTACACAAATGATGATGCAGTTGCCAAAGTCTCCAAATTCCCACCAGAGTAATCAACCTGTGTTCAAAACCAGGAGAGCCGGAGGGACCAGAACGAACATGGCTCAGACTGGAGCAGGGATCTTCCAAAGGACAAAAGCATCACCTTAAGAGCAGAATTACCCAGAGCACAGTTTAATGCCAAGCTTAGCTTACTCTAAGACAAAACAAAAATGTTTCTGATATGAACATTTTCTCTGGCTAGGATGTGGAGCAGCAGGCCTCCCGTTCATTGCTGGTGGGATGCAAAATGGTGCAGCCACGTCAGAGGACAGTTCGGCTCTTTCTTACAAAACTCTTTCCATACAATCAGTCTTCTTGGCGTTTACCCAAATAGGCTGAACATTTATGTTAATACAAAAACCCACACCCAAAAGTTTTTAACAGCTTTATTCATAATTGATGAAACTTGGAAACAGCTAAGATGTTCTTCAATAAGTGCATGGATAAACAAACAGTGGCACATTCAGGCAATGGAACATTACTTAGTGATAAAAAAAAAACAAAACAAACGAGCTATCAATCCAGGAAAGGCCATGGAGGAAGGGTAAAGGTATATTAGTAAGTGAAATAAGTCAGTCTGAAAAGACTAGATACAGTATGGTTTCAAGTATATGACATTCTGGAAAAGATAAAACTGGGAAGACAGCAAAAGAATTTGGGGGAAGAAAGTGAGAACTGAATCAGCGAAGCAGAGGAGACTTTTGGTGAACTATTTAGTCTGATACTGCGATGGGGGATACATGTTATTGTACATTTGTCAAAACCCACAGCATGTACAACCCAAAGTGTGAAGCCTGCTGTAAACTGTGCATTTTAGTTGATAGTAATGTGTCAATATTATCTCATCCACTGTAACAAATGTAGCACACCAATGCAAGATGCAACAATATAGGAAATTATGTGCCGGGAGAGTGATGGCAAGGGAGGTACAGGAACTCTACTTTCTGCCCAATGTTTTTATCAACCTAAAACTGCTCTAAAAAATAAAGTCTATGAATGAAAAAAATTGTTTAACTCATCTAAGCAGTTATCATGAGGAAAAAAAATAATGATATTGATGAATTTTCTTATCCTTGTTCTTGTTGTTTTTTTTGTTTGTTTGTTTATTTTCTATTTTGTGATTTAATTTCATCTGAAGAGTGGGGAGGAGGGCACCATGAATTTTAGTGTTAAGGGCCTCCAGAGGTTAATGAACACATCTGTCTCCAGCACAGGAGAAACGAAGTGGCCTTTCTTCACACATAATAACAGTAGTCTATCTCAAGTCCTCTGGCAAGGGCTTTTCAGAAGTCTGACATGTCATTACCGGAATATAATAATGACAGGGTTCATTTCTGCCTCTGAGTAATGAAAGCGCCAAATCTCCAGCAAATCCAAAGAGCCAGAATGAAGGAGGTTAAGGAAAGGGTCTCGGTATTTGTTCTAAACCCTGATGTCACCATTCCTAACTTCAGGCTGCAGGCGCCCAGTGGGGGTCAGAGGAACTGTCAACGTAGAACTGGCTTTGTTATACTTTTGGACTGAGGGGACCAGGGCCCGATAAATCATTCCATGTGCCCCACCTCTTTTTGGAGAACAATTTTGCCCACATAAAATATAGGTTAACAGGAACCTCAACAGCAGTCCCCAGACATCAGAAGGGTGACAGATCCACAGTAGGGTTGGGGCAGGGGGCACGTCTCCCTGGAGAAAAGAAGAGAGGCCAGGGTACTTGTGAGCAAAGATACCTTTCAACTGCCTCCCAAACTTCCTGAGTTTTCAGCATCTGCCTTTCTCCTCTGCTTTTATTTTTTTTTTTTAATTGTGGTAAGACACACATAACACAAAATGTTACCATTTAGCCTACAGTTCAGTGGTATTAAGTACATTCTTGTTGTTGGGCAACCATCACCATCATCCACCCACAAAATTCTTTTCATTTTCCAAAACACTAACTCCCCATCTCCTCCTCCCCCAACCCTTGACCACCACCATTCTACTTTCTGCCTCTATGAATTTGACTATTCTAGGAATCTCATACAAGTAGAATTATGCACTACTTGTTCTTTTGTGTCTGGCTAATTTCACTTAGCATAATGTTCACAAAGTTCATCCGTATGACAAGATTTCCTTCCTTTTCAAAGGCTGAATAATCCATTGTGTGCATATTCCACATTTTATTTATTCATTCGTCTGTCAATGGACACTTGGGTTGCTCCTACCTTTTGACTATTGTGAATAATGCTGTGTTATACACAGGTGTGCATATATCTCTTCAAGATCCTGCTTCCAATTCTTTGGAATATATACCCATAAATGGGATTGCTGCATCATATGGTAAATCTATTTTTGATTTTTTGAGGAACTGCTGACTGTTTTCCATAATGACTTCACTATTTTACATTCCCACCAACACTACCCAAAGGTTTAGTTCTCCACCTCCTCACTAACACTGGTTATTTTCTTTTCTTCTTTCTCTTTATTTTCTTCTTTCTTCCTCCCTCCCTCCATCCCCCCTCCTCTTTCTTTCTTTCTCCTTTTTTCCATAGTAGCCTTCCTAATGGGTATGAGGTGGCATCTCTTTGCAGTTTTAATTTGCATTACTTTAATGATGAGTGATGTTGAGCATCTTTGCCTATGTTTGTTGGCCATTTGTATGTCTTTTTTCACTGGATTTTTTTCTCACTTGGATGGGATCTTGGGGGTTAATGGCCCCTCCCTCTCCTGCTTCGGAAGGTTGCTGTCTATTGGACTTAATCTAGGCTGCTGGGGAATTTAAGGGTCTTGATCTTCCTTTCAGGAGCACTGCCTTTTGGTTTCACAGCCTCAACTTACTCTTTAGGGACCACGCCAGGGCAGGAGTCGGGTTCCGCCCACTGCCCCTTCTCAGTGTCTCGAACAGTTCCTGGCCCACAACGCACAGCCAATAAATGAACCTGTTTGGGCTGGACCCAAGTTCTTCAACACTGGGAGTCGCAGTGCCATGCTAAAAGGAAAACTCTCTGTTCTAGAAAAGCGTGCCTACCAATGATCCCAGAAACTCCATTTTCTCTTCTTTATTCCTGTGAGTTTGTTCTGCAATACTTTCCACCTCAGCTCTCTTCTCCTTTATATATCTTCTCTCTCTTCTCCTTTATTTATCTTCTTTTTTGTCCCAGGAAGTCCTGAGTCCATGATCTAGGAAGGGTACATCTGCAGCTCCTCTGAGAAGCCTAGGATCATCTTGTACTTTCCATCCACACAGCATCTTCACTCAACATCCTCCCTGCTCTGCCTTGAGCCTCCCTTCCCATTCTCCCAGACCAGTGATTGAGAAAAACTGTCATAAGATCTGGTCAATTTCTCTCTTAAGACCAATTAGTCAGGGGGTAGCTAGCCACCAAGATAATCTGAGAAATGCACCCTTTCTCTCCTTTTCTTGGTGCACTTTATCTCTGCATTTTCTTCTCAGAGAATGAATGTCTGCTGACCAACCACTCCCCCAGAGCCGTAAACTGTATTTGTGCTTAATACACAACTCCAGGCTTAGTAAACCAGCACAGCCAAATCCAAACCCTATATTCTTGTTCTTATCATGGTTTTTAAGGATTACATTTAGAGCTACTTTGTATGCATGGGAAATATCACCCAAACTCTAAACACTTAGAAGCACATCTTTCATAGATAAGCTAAAAGGTATCTTCACTTAAAAACAAAAAAACAAAAAAACAATGGGACCTGTACTTGCTTTGCAGGGTCATTGTAAGGACTAAATTAAATCACACATTTAAAGTACCCCTCATGTGAGTAGGACCACAGAAAATATTTTTTATGCAAATTGAATTTTATTTGCTGACTGAAAAATAACAATACCTAAAATTGAATAACACATTACAATTTAATGGGGCCTTTTCAAGTGCTACCTTATTTAATCTTCATAGCAATCATGTGAGGCAGTTACAGTACCCCTAGAAAGAATGTTAATTGCAAATCAAATCATTTTGAGGTTAGAAATATTTCCATGTCAGGCAGCATCTGCCATTAGAATGTTAAGCTTTCCAAGCTGGTGTTCTCTCTTTTCCCAGAGCAGAGATCTTGAAGGAGGCCTGAATGAGCCTTTCCAATTTACTTACTGCCAAAGGATCCAACTCTGTATTTCATTGTCTTCTAATTATCCATCCATATGCTAGCAAAGCTGGGTTTCATTTAAGGTTTTGTTTTGTCTGACCCTTTTCTGCTTCTTCTTCTTCCCTCCTCTTCAGCAACAGCAATTTCTACTTGAGGCTCTTCCTACTTATATCATCTCCTGGGGTTATGAATGAGAATTTCGTCAACTGACCTCTAGTACAAATTTAGGTAGCTTATCTTCTCTTGAGAGAGAGAGAGAACAGGAACATCTATTTGATCACTTGACATTCCTTCAGAGTTTCAGATTCCTCACTGTTGTTGGGGGAAGGGGGTCTTTTTGGATATAGCAGAGAGATAAATCTTTACATCAAGAGTTTTCAATAGATACAGATGCTGCTAGAAAATTACAAGATATTTTGGTCAAGCTGCTACTCTGGAAGAAAGGATTGGAAGTGGACAACTTTTTCAGTACTGAAGTCAGCACAGGACAAGCTGGAGTCAGGGTGACAAGGCCTTGTCAGTGCTTCTATATAGGAAGAAATTTGTGGGCACCTGGAAATCCTACAGAACTCTTCTAACAATGTCTTTCCTTACGTGACCTTCACATTGAAATGTGAATGTATAATCCTTTCTTTGCCAGAACAGACAAGAAAATGGTGCAAGGCTTGTCAGAGATGACCTCGCTGTCTTGTAGACAAAGGAAATAATGCAACACAGATTCATCTCAAAAAGCCTTTGAGAAGTCTGGTATCCCTTGACAGAATGGAAATTTCAACTAGCAAAGTGGTCTAATGGAAGCGTTGAGGCCACTGCTAGCAGGTACTTTTTAAGCTCACAGTTTTCAGCTCATTGAACTTCAAAATCAAATGCTGAGACCAAATGTTGAGACCATTTCCCAATTTTAAATTCTTATTCAAGACCAGCAGCAGCAGTCTTCTCATGGCAAACAGGAGTAGCGCCTACCACTGGTGAGAGATGGAAAGAGGTGGCAGGGCCTTTTATTTGGCTTTGGGGTGTGTGTGTGTGTGTGTGTTTAAAGAACTTTATTTCTATCCAACCAAGCACACAGGTGGACTCAAGAAAGGCCATAAGACAGTCTTTTACTTTATGCTTGAACTACTTTTACCCAACTCATACATCATCGACAGGTGGGTGGAGTTTGTCCAACACACCTTACTCCTACTTCCCATTGGACTCTGGGCCTTTGATTCAGGGTCTCTGGAGGCTACACATAGCCAGATATCTCAGACTAAAGAAGGAAGCGTCACCTTTCCTTGGACATTTTCTCCTCTCTCCATGTCTTCCACCCAGACCTTTATAACCTCATCTTAGCACTCTTCCTCTTAAAGGTTGTTCTGTCCCTTCTTTTTCCTGGAGGTAACAACAAGTTCCAACTTGTTAAACTTGCTAAAACTACAAAATCTCCTCTGAGAGCTGATGACAGTCTGTCTTTCCAAGACTGAGAAAAATGTTTAAACTACATTTCTGGAAAGTAGTTTGCAATTCTTTGAGGGGCATTTTTTAAAAATTAAAAAAGTGTGAAAAATTTAGCCTTGATATTTTGGGGGGGAGTGGGTGAACAGCTTGCAGAACAAGGTTCCTAAAATTGGACCTGGACCCTTTCTCCTGTTTGCATCCATCTATACTCATACCTTGAGAAGCCTGAGTAATATCAGGACTAAAAGCTAATGATTCATTCAAATTATCATGTGATTCCAGTGGGTTAGGCATCATGACCTAAAACCTTTACAAAATATATGTTCTTCTCCATCTTTTCATTCAGAAATAAACTTCCCTCCTAACCTGAAATGTTCCCTCTAGTAATCTTTCAAGTAGAAGTTTCTAAAATGATTCTGAATATACGGTGGATGAATGGTTGTTGTGTGCTTCTTTTTGCCTATCTAGTTTGAGCAAGGAGACCTAGGAGGTGGTTTGGTTTGTGTTCTTGCAATGTTAACTGATCCTTGATACCTACAGTCCATTTAACCCCACAGATTCTAATTCATTGAAATGAGACCAGGTTCCATGCATCTTTCTATGTCCTGCAGAACCTATCCCATACTTTGTATCACGAACCTGCCTTTCACTGGCCTGTGCTCTGTGATTCTACTTAGAGCAGAACTGGTGGACTAACTTTCCATCAGATCTCAGCACCTTAGGAGCTCCCAACACATGTTCCTGTGTTTTACTTGAGGCAAACTCTGTAGGATGCCAAGAAGCCATTCTAATGACCCTTCACACTGGTAGCTCTCTCGTTACATGGCTAGTAATAAAAGAGCATTCAAGAAAGCCCTGCCTCCTTCCCTCTTTCGTTCCCCTTCTTAGATATGAGTGATGAATTTTTCTAATTCCAATCAAGTTCTTTCTTTCAATGTACCCAGCACCAATGACTGCCATGGAAACAGCTCCCCAGAGGATGGCTGGGCATGCTGACTTGAGCCTTGCTACATGGAGAGATTCATTTCTAGAGAAAGAACTGTGCTCTCTCCTGCCAAAAGGCAACACCTCTGTGCCCTGGGCCAACCCACTGTATGGGATTGCTCTGACATCCCAAGGTAACCCCTATGCTGTGAGGAATTTCATGTGTTTCCACTATCTGAAGACACAAAATCCAAGATTTCTGCTTAAGACACAGGCTAAACCTGAGTTCAGGCATGGATGTAAATAGAAGCTGAAGTGCCCAATAAAATCTCACAGGCAATGCTCCCTGCTCTCTCACCTCCCCGGAATGTGTCCTTGCATAACAGATGCCAGGGCCCTGGAATTCCTTAAGAGTTTAAAGAATTCTGAGAAGCAGCCAGATGATTAAGATGCAGAACAAACCCCAGATTGGCAGCCTCAGATGGATGAGGATACCGCTTCCGGGCCCCTCAGCCCCTAGCTTCCAGATGGAAAAAGGTTTTCTTCTCAGACTCCTTAAATTGCCTATAAAACTAAACTAGCCAAGACATTTTCTCTTTAATGAATAAAATGGGCTAACATTAATAACAATCACTAATACTTAGTAAACACTTTTTCTACTATGTCACCATCTGGTTCAGTTAGGGCCAAAGTCTTCCATGACACTTAAGCCCACAAGACTGCCCTTCCTGACTTGCCCCTACCTCCTCCCCAGCGCCTGGTGTCCTTTGTTTTCAGACGCAGTGACCAGCTCCTCCTTCCAGGCCTTTCTCTTGTGCTGGCCTGTGCCTGGACGGCTCCTTCTGCATTCTCTATTCACACAACTGCTTTCTGCTACTTCAAGGTCTCACCATGGGCATGGAAAGGAGGAGTTTTCTTGGTCTCTGGGCATAATATTGCCTCCCACCTCAGCCTTGTCTGTCTTTCTAGTCCTAACTTGTTGTTTTCCTTGGTATTGGTCACAGTCTGACACTCTAGAGTGGTTTTAGACTTGTTTTGTTTTTGCCTAGTAGGTGAGGGTTTATCTTGTTTATGCTGTGTCTCTATGCGCAAAGCCATGTTTGTTCAAAGATGATGTACAGATGGTCAAGAAGCTCATGAAAAGATGCTCAACATCACTAATCATCAGAGAAATGCAAATCAACACCACAATTAGATACCACTTCACCCATTAGGATGGCTACAGTCAGAAAACAAACAAGCAAAAGAAAGTAACAAACCTTGGTGAGGACGTGAAGAAATTCTAACTTTTGTATATTGTTGGTGAGGCTATAAAATGGTGCAACTGCCACAGAAAACAATATGGTTCTTCATCAAAAAATTAAACACAGAACTATCATACACAGCGAGTCTACTTCTGAGTCTGTACCTGAAAAAAAATTGAAGGCAGGGTTTCAAAGAGATATGTGTACATTCATGTTCATGGTGGCATCATTTACAGCAGTCAAAAGTTGGAAGCAAACCAAATGTCCATCAGTGGATGAATGTATAAACAAGATGTGGCATATATGCACAATGGAATACTATGTAACCTTACAAAGGAAGGAAATCTTGTCACATGCTACAACATAGGTGAGCCTTGGGAAACAAATGCTAAGTGAAATAAGCAAGTAAGTACAGAAAGACAAACATTGTATGATTCCACTTACAAGTGATATCTAAAGTTGTCAAATGTGTGGAGACAGAAAGAAGAATGGTGGTAACCAGGGGTTGTGGGGAGAAGAGAAAGAGAAATTGTTGTTCAGTGGGCATAAAGTTTCATTTGTGCAGAATGAAAATTTTCCAGAGATGTGTTAGTGGTGCATTGGGTACCTGGATCCTGGATCAGGGCAAACAAGAGGCTTCCTCCAAGTTACCTCCTTTTGCGATGTGGCGCTTTCAGTCTGGAAGCGAGAAGACCCTGCCTCCACTTCTTCGTCCATGCTCAGAACCCTTCAGGAGTGAAAGGTGACAATAGAAGGTGACAATAGAAGAAGGCCTCCCAAATTTAGGCTCTAAAAAGCAATAGGGAATACAGTGGTCTAAGGGCAGGGAAGGGGATTGGGCAGGGCCAGGGACATCAAGGGGCAATGAGCTAGGCTCCAAAAACCCATCATGGGTGGGCAGAGAGTTGGTTAGCATCTAAGTGAACAGGCCCGAGAGCATGAACCACTCTTCCATTGTCCCATCAGACTTTACTCACCAAACACAAAGAGAAACAGATCAGAAGTTTAAGATCCTAGAGCATTAAACACCAAGCATGGGGTCCTTCTGAGATGGAGCCCTGAGCAACTGCACTGGCCACACATCCATAGAGCCAGTCCTGCGTGGGGGATCATACTAATCTCTGAGAGGTACTTGCTAGACATTCAGACTTGTCTGATGGTTGCAGACCTAACCAGAATCTCCAGAGCAGGGACCTGGACAATTTGTAAATGTCTCAGAGCTCCCAATAATTCTCATGACTGATCATATTTGGGAAGCACAGCCCATATGTCTGCTTTCCTGTTGAAGAGTAGAATGAAATACCTCCTCTGCCTAGGGGAGTCATTCTACTTTGCATGTGACCCTGACTCCTACATTATGATTAAACCAGAGATAGGCATGTGGCTCAAGGATAGACAATCTACAGATTGGCCAACACCCTATGAATGGCTCACACAGACCTCTGCCAAACAGAAGCGTTGGTGGTTACTTGATCCCATCAGAATGGTTTTTTATCAGGGTTGTAAACTGGAACTATGAACAGATAGAAACACACACACAAACACATGCACATACACACACACACGCACACACACAGAAATCAGCTGAGTCATGTAACTGATGGAGCAACAGGGTTGGAATGAGTAGATATCCCCTTGAGAAAAAACATCCCCCCCAACAGCTGCACTGCTCTTGGTCAGTCAGCAGTTCAGCTGCTGGACACTTCTAACTGTTGCTTAGAGCCTAACATGATTCATCCTCTTGGCAAAATGGCCCCATGTTCAGGACCCCTGCCATTCCTATTTCCAAGGGTCTTCTTATCTCTTTTGGCATAACTTGAATGAGTCTATTCTTGCAAGCATAAGAGAATTGTTCTTATTTGACAGATGAGAAAACTGAAGTTCAGGCTGATTAGGTAATGAACACAAGGTCATAAAGATATGCTGACACCAAAGGTCTGTGTGGACTGTCACCATGAAGATGGCAATGCCTAGAATGCTGATCACAGGTGGTGGGCACTAAATGAAAGGCATAGTAGGGAAGAGGCTACTGAACTTCCACCCGAGGCCAGAAGCCGATCAGTACCCTAGCTCTACCACCAACCAGGCCAGATTGACTGCAGGCTACAAGAACTCCTTCTTCCCTGTAACTGTTGGCTCACTACAAGCCCCAGCTCAGCCTAGTGAGGTGCTGTGGAGCCTCCTATCAGCCTGAGGCAATGGCAGCTGCAGCATTCTGGTGAGATTACTGTGACAGAACTTTGCTTATTCCTTTTGGTGATCATAAGAGAGAGAAGGCAGTCCCCCAGCTAATATTGTGGGTGGGAACCAAAGCCTTGGCACCTCCCAAGCAGGCTGAAGAGAGCGAGCCAGCATTTCCTATGGAACAGAGTTTTGCATGCCCCTTCCCTCTCTGCTCTGACTTTAACTGGCCATTTGTGGTTAATGCACACAGATGCCCAGGATCTTTTCAGAATTATTCATTCCCTGCAACTTTCCTCCTGGGGGCTTACAAGAATTGCTTGGTTTGACTTTTAATAGCATTCTTAACTGTAAATGCTGTGAACTGGGCTTCGGCTATGAGGCAGGGAGCTTGGGAAGTGATTAGTGGGATTTCTGACACGGAGCCCCGAGGGCTGGTCTTAGGAGAGGATTTCCATCAATTGCTTTGAGTATCTTGCCCCATTCGGGGAGAGCTAGCTTGGATGGAAGAGAAACATTCCTCCCATTGCCATCTGTCATCTTTGTAAGATATCTGTCCCAACTAGTGGCTCACCTCGGGCCATTGGACATTTGTTTTCAATTTTTCTCCTTAAATTGAACTGTTTTAGAAAACAGATTGTGTGGAATATTCCAGAAGTTCACTTTTGTTCCAATAAACCAAACATATTCAGTCTATGAGTGATAATCTTTAAAAGACTCAATGACCTTGGGAAAACAAAGTTGCTGAGTCAGACCCTGAAGCCTTGAGAATTTGTCTTTAAGAGGCCTTTGCAGATTGAGTGACGACATTTTCCTCGTTACAAGTCTCAGATTTCTAGAACAGAGGTAAAGGGATATGACTAAGACAGAAGACTGCTCATCACTTTTTCATCCGCAAGAATGAACACAGTTTCTATTTCCGCTGGTTAAATCGAGTATGCCACTGGGGAGCAGACCAAGAACTGGCTACATGGGGCTGCAGGAAGTAACTGAATTCAGTCTTCCCCACCAAAGCAGAAGGCCTATTCTGCTCATTATCTCAATTCAATCGAGTAGAGCACCTCCTTCAGCAGTTCAGGGCCCAGCAGGTGGGAGTGCCCAGCAGTTCCTACCCCTCTTCCAAGTTCCCAAGGTGCTCATTCTCAAGTAAAGGACAGAGAGAGAGTCTGTGAGCAGGGGACCTCTGTGCTCTGCTGGGCATGACTGTCTGGGGAGCAGAACTGCTCTGTCCACATTTGTTGACCAGTCTCCTCTTGGCCATAGTATCAAGGGCAGCATAAAATGGTTGCTAATCTCCAAAAGGCCCAATAGCCCAGAAGCCATCCTACGTCCCTGACCAACTTCTTTCCTTGGTATTTTAGACCCAAGTTTAGAACCAGAATGAAATGTTGAGCTTTCGGCACAAACTACTTGCTGTCTTTTTGAAGGTCTCCTTCAACTAGTTTGTTTCCTTAGTGGTGAAGTATAAAATACAATTAAGGGCTATTCACGCACCATTGTCCTGGTGTAAATATTAATAGCACTTCCAAAGTGCACCAATTTAGATGATAAATTATGTGTTCCCCCAGGAGCTGAAGCGAGATAGAAACCATAGGGCTTCTAAAACCAACTTGCAGGAAAAAGAAACTACTCCCTTGCTTGACCTTTGCATCATCATTACCTCACCATCACCACCATTACTATCACCATCATCATCATCACCATGACCACCATCATCATCATCACCACTGCCATCACCATCATTGTCAGCATCACCATCATCATCATCACCATCCTCACTGATATCCCTTATAATCGATGCAACTTAGAAAGCATTATGCAATATTCTAATCTAATTGTATCCTTACAATACCCTGTAGACAATACAGCAGGGAAAATTATTCATTTAACAAGGGGTGAGCGGGGCTAAAACTCAGAGTGATAAAGATACAACCCAGCTCAATAAGGACTTCAAAGAGGTTTTTCAAGGGTGTGATGAGAGGGAGGGAGCAGGACAGAGAGAGAGAGAGAGAGAGAGAGAGAGAGAGAAAGAGAGAGAGAGAATGGTTTGTGTGTTCATGCAGAGTATGAGAAGGAGAAACATATTCCAAGCAAAGGGGAGAGGTTGACAGAATAAACAAATGCTGTGAACTTTCAGATAACTGCTGTTTCTGCAAGTGCACTTCTCTTTCTGAAGTGCACTCTAATCACATGGCACCCTCTTCAAGCCCTGTCATGGGCCCTACTTCCAGAGAAGACAGGGTCCACGTTGCTAAGCATGGCCTATATGACCTTTGCCTTATGGCCCTGCACCTTGTTGGTTTCATCCAGTCTTCTCTAACTCCCTTCTTTAAAACCTCTGTAATGCCACTCGCCACTTGCTGAGCTGTACCTAAACCCTGCACAGGCTGCACTTTCTGCACAAAATGCTGCCACTCCTGCCTCCTCCTAAACCACCTTGCAAATCCCTTCCTGCTCAACTGTCACCTTCTCTGTGAGGCTTTGTCGTTCACTCCTCTGTTGCACTGCTGTATCCTGTGCACGGTTCTATTCAGATGGTGCTTTTCCTTCTCTGTGTGCCATGGCAGGGCTCTCAGCTGGAGCTGTCCCCTCCACTACCTGTTTCCCAGGGCCTGATGCAAGGGAGCAGACTGAGGAAGTGGCAGGAACAATCTTTGCATGGGGGCCAAGGGCCACCATGGGAAAAGGCTCACACTCTTTCCTCTGCTGGGAATCAGACTAACTTTCACTGATGGGGCAGAAAGATACTTGCTGGTGGAGGTAAGGGCCAAAGAACCTATAGGAAGAGAATTTCTTGTAAGGAGAAAGGTGCGAGGTAGGATGAGCTGGACCCAGCAACAGCATTCTGGTTGGCAGTGAGAAGCAGAGATTCTAAGGACAGCATCCCGGAAGTTAATTGAGCCTGCCAGGGCCCCTCCTGGACCCATGTCCCGGGGAGAAGAAGACTACAAGTGTGATCTGAGTGGGCTGTGTCCTTGGATTAATCTTCTAGGGTTTACAGAACAAAGTGCCACACACTGGGTGACTTGAAGAAGAGTCTCTCACTGTTCTGGAGACTGAAGTCCAAAATCAAGGTATCTCAAGGCTTGGCCCCTTCTGAGCCTGTGAGGGAAGGGTTTGCTCTGGGCTACTCTTTGGCTTGTGGGTAGAGGTCTACTTCCTGTGTCTCTTCACACTGTCTTCCTTCTAGGCATGTCTGTCTCTGTGTCCAAATTTCCCCTTTAGGTAAGGACACCAGTCACATTGGATCAGGGCCCATCCTACTCCAGTATGATTTCTTCCTAACTGAAAATGTCTGCAATGACCCTCTTTCCAAATAAAGTCACATTCTGGGATACTAGGGGCTAGGACTTCAACTCAGTGTATAGCAGTCATTAAGCCATCCTGTCACACACTGGGACCCCAGAACAGTTGCTTGGAGCCTCTTCAACATGGTATGCCATGATGAGGAGTATGCATGTCACCCCATTCCAAGCCACTAGGCTTCCCAGGCTCAGGCAGCCACTGGGAGGACTCTTACTGGCCCTGAGCCACAGCAGGGACCTGGTACCAGGAGCACAGGTTCAGCAGGGTGACAGCAGGAACACACCTGCCCCTTCCCTCAGCCTGCAAGTGGGTGTGTTTTGTATGCCCAGAACCTCATGCAGGTTCTCAGGGATGGGGAGAGATTTTTGCATAAGCCAACACCAGGGCTGTTCACAACACATGCCTCCCTCTCTCACTGACTTGTAAGCTGACAAAGGGGTGGCTTCTATCTTAATTCATCTTTGTAACCCTGGGAACTAGCACAGCATCCATGCTTAATATATTTGTGGAGAATAAATGTGCAAATGAGAGAGACAAGGCATTTTAGACCTCTTGAAGGAAAATCAATCCATCAATTAATCATTCCATCGGCCCTGCACTGCCCAGTGGAAGAGCACCCAGAGATAGACTACACACGGCCCATTAACCTAGTCATTTACCCAGTAAACAATTTATCGAGTGCCTTCTCTGGGCCAAGGGCTCCCTTAACTGCCGGGGGTTTCAAAGATGGACATTCGAATGAGCAATACTGAGGAGCAAATAAAACCAGAGCGGAGTCCAGTTGCATGCTGCACTGTGTGGCCCTGCTGGTCTGGCTGCAAGCAGAATTTAGAAAAGAAGAAATTGAGGCAGACAAGAGAAACTGGCAAAGGCTTTGAGAAAAGAAGAGCCCTGTGTTCTGCACCGTCTAAGGAGGGACATGTTATCAAATCAAACTAGGGTTCACTTACCTGGCATAGCAAAGCCAAATGATCATTTATTTTCCACAGATATATTAATTCACTAATACATTAAACATGGATGCTGTAAACAAAGCCAAACATGTCATAACAGGAGAGCTGCAAGAGAACATAAGGCGTCGATTACAGAGCACCAAGCAAGAAGGATCAGAGTGCTCATGCTTTAGGCCCAAGCTCTTAGAAATCTGACAGGTAAGGGTTTTTAAAGGCAGGGAGGTAATAGTAATAGGCAGTCATAAATCAATACATGGAGGTTATACATTTGTTTGACCTGAAAAGGCAGGACATCTTGAAGTGAGGCGATTGAGCACAGGTCATAAGTGGTTCAAAGATTTTCTGATCTGTGACTGGTTAAGGAGGTTTCAGCTTTGTCTAAAAATTTGGAATCAGCAGAAAAGAATTAGCTCTGGCTCATGGGCATCATCTTTAGTTTCTATCAGAAACCAAAAATCTCCTGGCTCTAACTTCCTTGACTATAGTTTTAAGTTGCGATTACCTCCTTGCTTATCAAGTTACTCATTTACTGTTCAAGGCTAGCTTGGTGCATGGAATTTTACTGGAAGAAACTCAAGATTTTCCTTTATTTCCAAGCTTTGGGGGTGGGGGAAGCCTGGCAGGCCCCTAGGAGGGTCTGTGCTGTGTCTCAGGCACACAAGAAATGGTTGGAAGTCACACAAGTTCTAGGATGGGGAAGGAGGTCCAAGAGTGAGGTTCTATTTCTAATTTTCCCAGGATCAAGTGTGGGGAATTAAGGTGAGCTGAGTGTGTGGGGTCTAAGCCTATTGGTTAGGGGTCAGCTAACTTCTTCTCAATAAAGGACCAGTTAGTAAGTATCTCCAGCTTTGTGGGCTACCCATGGTCTCTGTTACAACTGCTCTACTGTGCTATTATAGAGGGAACGCAGCCATAGAAACATGTAAAGGAATGAGCATTGCTGTGTTCCAATAAAACTTTATTATGGACATTGAATTTCTTTTTTTTTTTTTTGAGATGGAGTCTCACTCTGTCACCCAGATTGGAGTGCAGTGGCATGCTCACAGTCACCACAGCCTCAACTTGCTGGGCTCAGGCAATCCTTCCACCTCAGTCTTCCAAGTAGCTGGAACTACAGGAGTATGCTGCCACACCTGGCTTATTTTTTGATTTATTGTAGAGAAGAGGTCTTACCAAGTTGCCCAGGCTGGTCTCAAACCCCTGAGCTCAGGCAATCCTCTCGCCTCAGCCTCCCAAAATGCTGGGATTGCAGGCTTGAGCCACTGTGCCTGGCTGAATTTCGAATTTCATATAATCCTCACTTATCATGAAATAGTATTCTTCTTTTGATTTTTTTCCCCCATTTACACATGTAAAGATGTTCTTCGCTTGTAGGCCACATAAAAACAGGCAGCGCTAGTGTGGCGGTCCCTGGTGTACATTGGCATTTCTCAGACAGAATGTTAAGATGCAGGTTCTGACCCGACAGGTCTGAGGTGGTGGGACCTGAGACTCTGCATTTCTAACAAGCTCTCAGGAGATGCTTGTGCAGCTAATCCACAGACCACATGGTGAAGCCACTGCTGTGGAATCCACAGAAGAAAAAAACCTTTGAATGAGTGGGCCTGGGTCTCTAAGCCCTACCATAGGCAGAGGGCAGAGCTCAGGATGCAAAGGGGCAGCCAAAGAGTCGGGCCTGCAATGGGAGTTGTGGAGAGAAGGTCTCCCAGAAGCCAATCCTGTGCCTTACGTTCTGCCACCTGCCATGCTGGGGAGGAGCAGCCCCTACACGGACCTTGAATACAAGCTGGAATATTCCACAATGAGCTTGAGAACCTCCCCATTAATATTTCTAGGAAGGTGCTGCCAAGTGAATTGACATTTCTCAATAACCGAAAGTGGCATCTTTTCCTGAGTTGCATGTGTTAATATAACGGATAGAATTGGGGCTAATTTCCAAAAAGCCATCCCTGTTGCATAGCTAATGTGGGTAAAAATGTGACACATAGCACCTGGGACTGACATCCCTGCTCTGTGTGCAGGAGGGGAGAGCCGTGGGCAGCAGCCACCAGCTGCTCAGTGGAGAGAAGGGCTCCTGCTGAGGATAGGAGGCGGCAGAGCCAAAGCCCACGGGTAGGAGCCAACTCTTGCGTTGACTCTTTCCTGGGACCCCAGAAATGTGACAGATGGTGAGTTGGGGCCTGCCTGCCAGGCTGCAGGCGTCACCTGTGTGGGCACACGATGTTCTCATGCATGTATGCATGTCTGAGACCAAGCCTAAACATGCTGTCTTAACAACAGCCAGTGTAGGCAGCTTGGCTCAATATATTTAATATAGATTTAGCAATAATGAAAGCATGAGATAAAGCAAATACTGGAAATAGTATGGAAACCAGCGTGTTGCTATGTGCAAAACATGCCCAAATAATTGTCTTATTTTTAAAATTTATATGAATAACAAATTTCTTTGTAAAAGAATAAAAATACAGAAAAAAGAGGCATCAGGTCTCCAGGGTCACCCTGAGTGCTTGTCCCTGTCACAGGGGCCTGCTGGGCTGTCCTGGGTCCCTAGCTGGGAGGAGCCCATGTCTTGTCGCTCCTGAGAAACCGTCCTGTCTCTCATGGACCCCACCACCCATTGCTCTTGTGTGGTCTTTGTGTGATTGACTCAGGCGCCTCTGCATGGCTAGACAGTTTGGACTTTTGCTTTGTGTAAACCCTCTCTCTTATCTTCTTCAGGTGACATTCCTTGAGAACCATTCAGAAAATACCAGACTCTCTCAGTGATTTTAACATCTCCCATATCAAAGTCTGGGGATCATGGTCCACTATCCTGATTCAGCCTGCCTCGCTGGTCTGGCCCACTCTGCTGCACTGGGGGCTTCATGGAAGGCCCTACCCAAGACCTGACTAGAGTGAAGATGCCTGGTTTTAAAATTTATGTAGTCTGGGCATGGTGGCTCACACCTACAATCCCAGCACTTTGGTAGGCCGAGACAGGAGGATGGCTTGAACCCAGGAGTTAGAGACTAGCCTAGGCCACATAGCAAGACTTTGTCTCTACAAAAAAAAGTAAAAAAAAATAGTTGAGCGTAATTGGCACATGCCTGCAATCCCAGCTACTCAGGTGGTTGAGGTGAAGGGATCCCTTGAGTCCAGGGTGTTGAGGCTGCAGTGAGCCATGATCATGCCACTATACTCCAGCCTGGTCAACAGAGTGAGACTCTTAACTAAATAAATAAAATATATTTATTTATTCACTTAGAGACAGGGTCTTTCTTGCTCTGTTACCCAGGCTGGAATGCAGTCACATGATCATAGCTTATTGCAGCTTTGAACTCCTAGGCTCAAGAGATCCTCCTGCCCCAGCCTCCCAAGTATCTGGGAATATAGGCATGCTCCTCTATACCTGGCTAATTAAAAAAAAATTTTTGTAGAGCTGAGGTCTTGCTATGTTGTCCAGGTTAAGATGCCTGTTTTGGATAGTTCTGTTTGTTGTCCAGTCTAGCAAGTTTCTATTCCCCATTCACACACAGCCTAGCAATTAAAGATGCTCTTGGACAAGAAGCTACCGTGTAAAATGCTGATATCCCCGTAAGGATTATACCTTTGGGCTCTTGTGAGCTTTATTAAAATATCCAAGGGTCAATGGGGCTCAAGGAATCAGCTCTGCCGGAGGAAAGGAAGAAGCACTGTGTAAAATGGACATGTTGGAAAGTCAGGGAGCAGTTCAAGGTCACTGGTACCTGGAGAAGTAGGAAAGAAGGGAAGGAGGAAAGGGAGGGCAGAGACAATGGGGAGGGGCGGAGGATCTCCACTTTTTCACTTTGCTGGGGGTTGTGGCCGCTGCAGGGCAGAGAGAAGCATGTCTGAGCCTTGGTAGCTGGCCTGCGGGGAACCAGCAGGCTGCAGCTTAAATCAAAATCCCAAGACTGTGGCATGGAGCGTCAGAATGCCCAACTTTCCATTCTCCACATCTTGGGCAGAATCCCTCTCCTTTCCACAGAGAGGTGTAGAGAGAAAATGGAAACAGGCAGGAGGGAGAAGCGTGGAGCATCAGTGCAGGGGTCTCTTGCCTGCTTCTGCACGCCCCTCCCACCTTCCTCTCCCCCTTGTTAAGGTTCAGTATCTGAGGGTTTCCTGTTCGAGGAATTTTCCTGCGGAGGATTCAATTGTGGGTGAATGCTGAGTCTCGCAGGCTCCGCTCTTTCTCAGAGTAGATTTGTGTAGATGTGGTTGGATTTGCTAATAAAGAGCATCTTTATTAGGATAATGAACATCTGGAGGGTGAAAAAAAGTCACTCTGGCATGTCTTTGGATTTCAGACTTAGACTCAGAGCCGGGTTGCTGAGCGCTCACACTGTGCGAGGTGCTCACAGTCTGTTTCTGTCTCCCCCTCCCTCTCTCCCTCTTCCTCTCCTGCTGTTCTATTCAGCCTTGGGATGAACTGACTTCAGTTCCCGCTGACATCTTCTCTTCTGGGCACTGACTGGAACATCACTCACGAGCCTCACGCTGTCCACAGAGAAGGAAGTTCTTTCACGTGCTCCCCGTTGCCAAGGCAACCACTTCCTTGGGATCCAAAACATTAATATCTCTCTTCCTTGTGTTTGTTTTCTGGTCAGATTTTTTCCTGCAGTGACATCTAGTGACCAACCACAGGGGGGGAAAACCCAGTGACTTATGCCTGACTTTGATAACAGCATTAGAACAAGAAAGTAGATGTGACCCCCAGCCAGAAACATCTGGGTCCCACCAGCAGTGAGCTGTCCCCGCTTCCTTCTGCCGTGGCTCTCCCAGCCCCTGACCTGCCTGGGGACCTAAGGGGCCATCTTAGACATTTTGCCAGTGCCCAGCTACTGCTGAAGGTTGTTGCTTCTTATCACAATAGCATTTGTAAAGGGGCTTCTGCACTTGTTAAGTTTGTGGTGGTAATCTTTGCATTGTCTGTGTGTGTATTATTTTTATTTTATGACTCATTCCAGGTCTGGCTTTTTTCTGACGCCTATCTGGAATCTGTACTGCCTCTTCCCACTGTCCATCATCACTGACGCTAGAGAGGGACGCAGGGGTCCGAACACCAAGCTTAGGACACTGGAACAAGCAATCACGTTTTAGTAACCAAATGATGGTGACATAATCCTTTGTTAATCAGATTCCTCCAGTGAGTTGAGTAGGGACACATGGGGAAATGACACACATAGAACCTTCCATGGCAGGCCAGGCCCCTCCAATTTCAGAAGGAGCAGTCCCATCATTTCTCATGGCGACCCAGGATGGGCAAATGGCCAGCCCAGGTTGAACTCAGGACCTAGGTGGTCTCTTGGTTTTCACGTGATTGGAAGATCAGGTGCCCCTTTTTCCAGGTCAACCTGGAATTGCACCCTGGCCACAAAGCTTCCTGATGTTCTTACCTTTGCAGTGTGGCTTCATAGCTCGTCCCACCAAGAGGTGGAGCCACTAGCTTACATGGCACTAAACACATCAGACAGGGAAAGAGTTGGGGGAAAGTGTCCCAAACCTAGGAGACATCAGCGAGAAAGGGCAGAAGTGAGAAACAGCTCAGCAAGGAGTATAGCAGGCAAAGGCGAGAATACTACAGAAAAGCATTGAAGGGCTAAGTGATGAGTGATGTGAGCCAGCTCAGATTGTAAACACCCCTCTGGCTACCACATAGAATGCACCAGAGAGTAGAGGCTGGAGCAGAAGAGATGCTAGGAGGTCATTGCTACAGCCACAGAATGGACTGGTGTCAACAGAGATGGAGAGAACAGAAAGATCCTGGATCTGCAGTGGAAGCAGAGCCTCTAGTGACAGGTAACAAAGTGAAGGTAGACCCCACAGGGATGCAGCGCTGAATGGTTCAGTGGGTGTGTGTAGGGAGTTGGGGGGTGGTTGCTGGAAGATGGAAGTCATAGGGTTGGTGTGACCAGGTCCAGGTTCCCAGCTTGAGCAATTTTCTGAGATGGTGAAGCCTGGGGAAGGAGTAGCATAGGAGGTAGGAAAGTGAACCGTTGGTTTTGCCATGCCAAGTTTGAGGTGCCTATGAAACAACCAAATGGAACATCACATAGTCAATTGAATATAAGGGGAACCCCCCAAAACAAGAATTATCTTTTAGGGGCGGGTCCCTTGTCATACCCTTGGAATTTGTTCTTCCAGATCAAACAGTCAACCAATGTTTTTCTCTGGAAGTCTTGAGAAGGTTGTGTCATGACTTGTGGAAGAAACATCCTGAATTGTAGCAAACAGGCTACTGGTTCTTCAACCATGGCAATACACCTGCCCACACCTGCTGAGTATTCAGCAGTTTTTAACCAAAAATGGCATGACCCCAGTGCCCTACCCTCCTTATTCGCCTGATCTCGCCTGAGCAACATTTTTTTTTCCAGGATGAAAAGAGTCCTCAATGGAAATGTTTTGCTGATGTGGAAGAGGTGAAATGGCAGAAGCACTAAAAGGCATCAAAACTGACAAATTCAAAAGCTGTTTTAGCAGTGGAAAAAGCATCTTGATAGGAATATTGCATCAAACAGAGAATATTTAGAAGTGACTAAAGTTTAAACACGTAAGAATAAATACACAATTTTTTATAAATAAATTCTGGATTTTTTTAGTCCCCCCCATATATGATCTTGGAATGCAGAGGAAAGGGATGGAACACAGATATAAATTTGGGAGTCACTAGCACATAAATGGTATTTAAACCCATGTGCAAGTTCTCAAATTAACTTATTCATGTATTCATGAATTTGTGCTCTTTCTTATATGGTGACCCAAGCTGTATCAGTCAAGTCTTAGCAAGAGACAGACCACACACTCAAATTAGAATAGTGAACATGGCCAGCCGAAAAATGGCCCTCAGAGATAATCAGATCCTAATCCCTAGAACTTGTAAAGTTTACCTTACATGGCAAAGACTTTTGTGAATGTGATTAAGTATTCTGAGATAGGAGGATTAACCTAGAGTATCCTGGTGGTTCTATATGCCATCACAAGTATCCTTATAAGACAGGAGTAGCGAGAGGTTTGACTCCAGATGGAAGAGGAGAAGGCAATGTGAGCATGGAGGTAGAGATTGAAGTCATGTGACCACGAACCAAGGAATGCCATCAGCTACCAGGAACTACATAAGGCAGGGGATAGATTCTGCTGTAGGGCCTTGACAGGAAGAGTAGCCCTGCCCATACCTGATTGTAGCCCAGTGATGTTGACTTTGGGCTTCTGACCTCCAGAACTGTGAGATAATGAATTGTTTTTAAACCACTAAATTTGTGGTCATTTGTTACAGCTGCAGTGGAAAACTAATACATTAGAGAAACCATTTACAAAAGATTGGGCAGATTTTAGGGAAAGGACAAGGCCCAGAGTGGTACTCTGGGACTACCTACAGCATCCCTAGACCCTGTGAGATGAGAGGAGGGGAGGGATACCAGAAACAGAAAGAAGAAGGGGGAGGTTAAGAGGATGAGAAGAGCTGCAACCGTCAGTGGAGAACCACAGCCCTCAAGGGGGCCTGTAGGGAGGGTACCAGGAGCATAGTGACCCCAACATCCCCCTACTCTTACACTGAGGCACCCATTGGCCAGATCCCCAAGCTCAGGGGCTAGGTTGCTGCAGCTACGCAAGCAGCCTCCTGGAGTCCAGAGCAGAGAGAGGAGCTGTTGGTCTGACAAAGCCTCTGAGGTCTTGTCTCTCGAAACGATAGTAGTACTGACTTTGAAGGGCTGTTTTATTAAATGCATCAACATGTGCAAAGCCCTTGACAAATAGCAGGTGCTCAGGAAACGTCAAATAATAGAAAGAGTGATGACTGCAACCTTGAATCATAAATCCCACAAACACATTTGTAGCTCAGTGTAGCACACTGAAGACTATAAATTGGATGATACATGACAAAGAGCATGAGAAACTACCTTTCTAGGAATTTGAAGCATTTATATGTGAGGTTTTATTGTTAAATCATTGGAAAATAACTGTCTATAAAAAAATTGCCAATCCGTAAAATTCAAGTTATTTAATAGTCAAGTTATTGTGTTCTTTCTACAGGAATTTAGTTATTTGTTTTCACAAAATTTAACATACTAGGCCAGGCATGATAACTCATGCCTGTAATCTTAACACTTTAGGAGGCTAAGGCAGAAGGATTGCTTGAGGACAGGAGCTCGAGACCAGCCTGAGTAACATAGCAAGACTCTGTCTCTACAAAAAGTTAAAAAAAAAAAATTAGCTGGGCACAGTGGCTTGTGCCTGTAGTCCCAGCTACTTGGGAGGCTGAGGTAGGAGGACCATACCATTGTACCCCGGCCTGAATGACAGACCCCATCTCTTAAAAAAAAATTAATATACTTGCCAAATGCTACCAAGGGGCATGTGAAACAACACAAGGGCAGCCTATTCAGTATGTCCCTATGGCACATTTTGTTCCATCATGCCATACCATCTTTTCTTTTCATGACTCTGCCCACACTTAATCTCAGACCTAACACCAGTCTGCAGGTGTGTGCCACTTAAGCCCCCCCGCCAAAAACTCTACCCCCTCTATTTTCTATGATAATACAGTCACCTCAACATGTTGTGAATTTGGTGACATCACTAAAGACACAAGAATGACACATTTAATGTACCGTGTGGCCTTCTGCCATCAGGCTAGACTCTACCTCTCACTGCCTGCCCTCCTCTCTCCACCCACTGCCTTCAGTGTCCTTACACTTCAACCATTTCAAAAGGCCAGATGATCACGTGGCTGGGGGCACAGCCCTCTGGAGACTGTCAATTTTAGTGGTGTGAAGTTCATTCATGCTCAGGAGAGCTGACCGCATAGATTTCTTCCCAGCTCTGCATTTGGAGAACTGGTAGTTTGAAATCAGCCATGGTGGGAGTGTTAACACCATGGAAATTGGCAGAACACTATAAATCAGGGTGTTCCCCCCCCCACCCTTCTGATGTGCCAGTTGTTAATCATTTGCCAGTACACCATGGAACTATGGCACTGCCCTCAACACCTATGGGTCCACTTAGCTGGTCAGTGCCTTGCTTGTGGTTGGCTTGCCCAAGTGCCCCTGAGATAATACTGGTGGATGAAACACTCTCCATATTCTTACCTGTTCAAGACTCAGCCTCCACCATGGCTTTGTATTCCCTTCCCTTACGCCTTCCCAGGGAACTCATCCTATGCTCCAAGCCTGGGGATCTTAGCAAGACCCCACTCAGAGGGTACCTGCCCTGGCACTGTGCCCCATAAAACAGCTCCTCTACTGAAAAGGTTGTACAAACTCATCTCCATCCGTATATTAGCATGTATAACCCTTGTTCTAGGGGAGTCCAATGATCTGTTAGATAAGATGAAATAAAGATCCAAATACTATCTGTCAATTATGCTAAAACCATAATTCTTTGCTCAGGTTGTTGTACACCCAAAACCAGATACGGTCCAGGATGTGTGAATATCTTAACATGGAATAGGGTAAGTCACTACAAGAAGTCTTGCTTAGGCAGGCCACTGCAAGAAAAGTAAGAGTAGGTGGCAAAAAGGCAAGAAATGGAGTGACCAAAAGGTTTCCTATAAAACACACTCCAAATTGTGTGGTTGTGTGTGTGTGTGTGTGTATGGGTGTGGTTGTGTGTGTACCTTTTGGTAATGCCGGGGTAACACGTTTGTGTCCCCCCTTGTGTTTCCTCTGGCAGATAGCAGCTCCTTGGAGTGCTGTGTTGAAAAGGATGCCGAAATTAGCCAGACGTGGTAGCGCACACCTGAAGTTCCAGCACTTTGGTAAGCCAAGGCAGGAGGATTGCTTCAGCCCAGGAGATCGAGACCAGCCTGGGCAACATAGCAAGGTCTCGTCTCTACAAAAAAAATTTAAAAATTAGCCACATGTTGTGGTGCATGCCTGTAGTCCCAGCACTTTGGGAGGCTAAGGTGAAAGGATTTCTTCAGCCCAGGAGTCTGAGATCAGCCTGAGTAACATAGCAAAACCTCATCGCTATAAAAAAAAAATCAAAAAATAGCCAGGCATAGAGGCACATCCTTGTAGTCCCAGCTACTCAGGAGGCTGAGGCAGAAAGATTGCCTGAGCCTGGGAAGTCAAGGCTGCAGTGAGCTGTGATGAAGCCATTGCACTCCAGCCTGGGTGACAGAGTGAGATCCTGATTCAAAAAAAAAAAAACTCAAAACAGCATCAGAGGGGAAGACTTGGCACAGGCAGGGATGCGAAGTACTAGCAAGCAGGTCCCACATCCTGAAGCAAAGGTCAGAGTGGGATTGTGGGGAATTCAGCTTCCACCTCCTGACCACCAGCAGACTGTCCCAAGGAGGGTTTGCATTACATACATGGCTATTGACTTTCATTTTGGCTGCTGTTGATGAATTTACAAATTGCACCAAAGTTAGAGACTCAAAATCTGGATCTGAGTCTGTAATCAGGGGAAGGAGATCTTCTAGCTCTTTAATTAAAAGTTTAAACTAGAGAGTTCATATAAGAAAATAAAACCTTCCACAAATTCAATTGGAATCTTTTCACCAACTACCCTCCTGCTGTGGAATCTCTATCCTGGTCTCGGATAAGTTCATCCCCAGGAGTCAGCAGATGCCAGAACGGGGAAGAAGGGAAGGCAGATTAAGAGGGTGAGGAGAGCTGCAACCTTCAGTCGAGGACCACAGCTCCCAAAGAGACCTGCAGGGAGGGTATCACAGAGAAAAAGACCCCCAGCCCCCATCTGGCCAGTGGAGCATCCCACTGGCCAGATCCTCAAGCTTTAGGACCCAGTTGGCTTTCTTATGTAAAAACACATACAGGTAGCTCTCAACTCAGATACTCCAGAGATTTGGAAACAATATGTGCAGATCTGTATATTGGAATCAAGGCCCAACTTCATTCTGTGGGAGCAACTCAGAACAAATATTTTTCAGAAGCATTCATTCCAGAGCACTCCAGAGGACTCCATACCCAAAACATCAGGATGTCACTTGGGAACAGTGCAGAATTGAGGTGTGGATGTCAGATGTCATGGTGGAGGACTTGCCACTCAGCTCCAAAGGGCGGGATGGAGGAAAGAAGAACTATTTAGCATAGTTTTTCATTCCAGATATATTCTAACTATTACACATAGTTAGAATGGTTAAGAAAATGCCCGAATCTCAGACCTTTGGCACTCTCTGGGAGCCATTTGGCAGTGTACTGTCCTGTACCAGCTCACGACAGCTAACTGTGACATTTTTAGAAATTTTGCAAACCAACACAACCATTATTAAACATGAAAGTATATACACTTAGAAATAAATTATATTAAAAATAAAGCAATAAATACTCAAAACACCTTCCTTCTTGCTTATTTTACAGTGATCAGTGCTCTTGGGACAATTTACATCCATGCATCCGTGTGGTGAAAATCCTATATAACAGTGGTGAGTAATGTACATTTCTTCCCAACTCTGCATTTAGTGACATCATATTGGTAGTTTGCAATTGGCCATGGTTTGGGTGTTTACACCACAGAAATAGACAGATGCTGATCAGAGCATTTTCCCCCTGGAGAAGCTGGCTTAATATTTTCCAGCAAACCACTGCTTTTGCCTGTACACAAACACTTTTGGATGCACAGAGGGGAGTGAGAAAAATGGAAGAATTCAGTCCCTGCAGCCCAGGCAGGGGAAAAGATGCAGAAGACAGAAGCAGGAATAATTGATTCATGAGAACACACACACACACACACACACACACACACACACACACACACATATATTCCTTTCTCTGACTGGCAAAGCCCTTAGAAATAGCTGCCTGGCACTTGGTACCCTCTCACTTCCTGCCTCACGTGCACACACTAGGCAGCCTGTGCACCTGGCTTGCTGGCCACAGGGAGGAAAGGCACAGAGACAACAGACGGCCTCCCAGGGAATAGCCATCTCGGGAGATTCTTCCTCCCCAGAATTCCCAGCCCACCATCTGCAGTGAGCTCAGCCCGGCAGATGCTCCACCAGGTGGCACAGACCTAGGATGGTGGGAACAGCAGCCTGGGAGGTGACCTGTGCGCCGCAGCAGGAACAGGTGTGCCCTGTCCGGCTGTACCCAGAGAAAGGCCTTCCAAGTGGACTTGGGTCTGGAGACCAGTCTGCATGCTGAGTGAGAACTATTTTTAGCCAGTAATGATGATACATCAGGCTGGGCAAAGGCAGCGGCAGAATAATCCTCTGAAATGAAATGAGACGGAGCTTTGAGCTCCAGAATCCGCTTCAAATCTTAATATTTAAGGAACACAGGAGAGCAGAGCCTGGGAACAGAATCCAAGTGGCAGTACCAGCAGGGGCTCTTTTGGGGTACTATGCCCTGGGGCTTGCAAAGTGATTGTAGAATGGACTCGGAAAGAGAGAGACCTAAAGTGCTAAGACTCAAAGAAGCAGGAGTGGGGAGAAATTCGGCAACATATGTCTAATCTAAACATTTAGATATTCTTTGACCTGGTAGCTCTTTTTTCCAGATATAATCACACAGATGTTTGCTATGGTGAAAAATAGTTACAACTTAGATGACTTCTGATCATGGCCTGGCATTTCCATACAAAGGAAAACTCAGCAATTGTTGAAAGAATGTTGTATATTTGTAACTCTAAACTTGGGGAAATATCTGTAATGAAGTTTTAATAGGATAGAGAAAGAGAATACGACAGAGTGAGAGAGCACGTGTAATAGTTAGAATATATCTGGAATGAAAAACTGTAAGCTGGTGACAGTGGCCGACTTTGGAATGTAAGACTGGAAAGATACACTTTCATATTTATTCAATATACTTCTGTATTGTACAAGTACAGTATTATCATTATTTTTTAAAATTAAGGAGCCAGAAATGATAGCTGGTGTTCATTTGTTAATTTATGAGTTTCTCTCATGGGCCTGGTCCATGGGTGTCTTTTTAAGATGGCTCATTCTGAACCAAACTGGAGGACCTAGACCCATGACATAGGTCCCAGGAGGTTCTGAGAACATGTGCCCACCGTGGTTGAATGGTGGCTTGGTTATATACTATTTTAGGGAGGCAGAAGTTACAAAAAGCCATAAATCAATATATGAGATTTTCATTGGTTTGGCCCAAGAAGGCAGGACATTTCCAAGTGGGGGCTTATAGGTTATAGGTGGACTTAAGGATTTCTTGACTGGCAATTTGTAGTTCCTATCTAAGGAATTTTGGAAATCAGTAGAGGAGACGTTTTGTCGAGATAAGGAGGCAGGAAAACTCCAAGTTTGGTGATGTGTAGATCAAGTCCTATATGTGGCAGACTTGAGAGACAATAGATTCGTGTCTTACAGGGTTCCCAGAGTCTGGGAGTCCCCAAGAACCGGCTTTACAGCACAAGGCCATAAAATACTTTGTTTTCCTTCTTCTTTATTTGTTATATGATATTATGCCAGAGTCAGGTTGGAAAACAAACTTCAGTATATTGGGTAATAGGGTAATAAAACCCCGTCTGGTGAGTCTTTCTCAGGCATGACTCCCCAAGCCTCTTAATTAGGAATTTGGATAAGAGGGGAAAAAAAAGTCAGATTTAGTCCTCTTGCCTCTGTCTTCAAAGCTAGGAATGGCCAGTTGAATCTCTTGCACTTCAAATCTCTTCTGTTTCCCCTTTCAACACATCTCTCCCACCTCCTCTTCCATTTTTAAGTATCCTTATGTTTATATTAGGTCCACCTGTGAGGCAGACATAGTTAACATAGTTAAGAAGTAGTTACACAGGTTTGCTTAGGCAGGTCTAATTCAGAAAAGGGTAAGCATTCAGACATCTTTCTTATCCATACACAACATTCACTGGACTGACCAGGCACACTGGACCTCACCACTTAGCAGGTATATCACAGAAACAATATGGAATTACCCAAAACACATGACTGGCATGATGTTCTAAGAAAAGCCCAAATCTAGCTAGGCAGTAACTTTCATTATGTGGAAGGTCCTTGTAACCTTGGAAGGTTGAGAGATGGTAATCAAAACTCATGACCAGGTACCTGCAGCCCTCAACTCTAAGCTCATGGTTTGCTTAATCATAGTTATAAAAGTGTATAAAACTTGTTGTCAAAGGTCCTATGTTGCAAGCATATGTCCTTCCTCTTAAGGCACCCATGCACCCATGCCCTTTGGGCATGTCTTTTTTTTTTTTTTGAGTAGGACTCTCACTCCATCACCAAGGCTGGAGTGCAGTGCCAAGCTCAAAGCCATCGCAGCCTTGACCTGCTGGGCTAAGGTGATCCTTTTGCCTCAGTCTTTCAAGTAGCTGGAATTACAGGCATGCACCATCATGCCTGGCTAATTTTTTGATTTATTGTAGAGACAAGGTCTCGCCAAGTTGCTCAGGTTGGTCTCAAAACCCTGGACTCAGGCAATCCTCTTGCTTCCACCTCCCAAAGTGCTGAGATTACAGTTGTGAGCCACTGCACCCAGCTATCTTTTTCTTTCTAATAAACTCTGTCTTAAACTATACTTGGGACTCACTCTGAAATCTTTTCTGTGGCCAAGTCAAAACAACCTGCGGTGTAACACATAGCACCCCATCTGACATCACCTGGAGGATGCAGGCTAATATCTTATTTTAACCTTACACATCTGCAAAGCCCCCTCTGCTGCATAAGGTAATATATTCACAGTTTTGGGAAATTAGGGCACGGACATCTTAGGTGGCCGTTATTCAGCCCTCGTCCACCTGCCCCAAGTGAGACGCTCCCAAAGCGATAGAGAGTACAGGAGAGAGAAGAGCAAGGAGAAAGAAACACACCACCTCTTGGCTCCAGAGTCTAAGCAATAAAGATCAGTTTCCTATATTTCAGCTCTCAGTGACTCTAGCCAAAATAACTGCAATCAGACGAGGAGTGAGGAAAGAAAGAAATTGAAGGACACTAAAGAAAAACCCCTATGCCATAAGGGTACCTGGTTCGAGCCTGTTCAGAGATTGAAGATCTTCAGGAACACAATTTTCTACCTTAGAAATAATGTATAAATTTAATTATAAATTAAAACAGGTCAGCAAGAGCATTTCAGCCTCAGACATTATTTATTCAGTGCAGCCAAGTTTACCATCAAGGTGGCCAAATAAACAAGCATAGACAGGAAAACAATAGACATATTCTCAGAAAACAGTGGGTGAATGGGTTCATCGATGCAACCCACAAATATAATTACAACAGACTTTAACGGGCTGAATGAGCAGAGGAATTAACAGAACATTAAAACACCAGAAAAATGAACGCATGGAAAATGTTCAACATCCCTAATAATTAAAATAACAATGACACTCCTTCCACACATTCATTGCACACCCTCCACTGCGATCGGTGTGAGAGCATCAGGGCCATTAAACAGGGAGGAGGCCCTGGCCAGGACAGCTTCTTGTGACCTCTTTAGCATGGAGGGGTAATAAAGCAAAAAGCTCTCAGCACAGCAGTGAGACCACCCCCACCCTAATTTAGTGTTCCTTGGAGTGTCCATCCTTGGGCCAGCAGCATCAGTATCCACTGGGAACTGTTAGAAAGATAAATGTTCAAGCCCAACTCCAGACTCTGAATCAGAGACTCAGCTGATAGGGCCCAGTGAGCTGAGTTTTATCTACTCCCGGGATACCTTCTGACCTTCTTCCTCCTCCAAAAAGTAACTCCAGTCCACCAGCCACTTCGCCATCCACACACACTAAAGAGAAGCTCCTACCAGCAAATATTCACTCCTTGAAGCCATGAACAAGCCTACCCCAAACACTCAGCCAAGTCTTGCACTTAAGGAATATGTATCACTAGAGAATTGAAGCTATGGTCTTCCTATTTTCAAAAGGTACACACAAAAGTTACCAGTACTGATGAAACCTAGATCCTCCTCAATAGACATAAGCCCATGAACAAGAGCCATAAGATATTTGAGGAAAATCAGCTGCCTGAAAGTGACTTGCAAGGAAACATGGTTCACACAAGGAAGAAAAAGAAGATTTTTAGAACTCTAATTAATCTCCACAGAGAATTTTAAGGACCAATCCTGCATTCATTAAACAAGTACAGGCTGCATGAAAATAACCAACAAAAAGATAGTAAACAGTTCTTGGAAATTAAAAACAATAAAACAAATAATGATAATCTAACAAGAACTCTTGTGGAAGAAGTAGTAGTGAAATGGATGTAGCTGAAAAATAAACGCGTGTTTTAGAACACAAAACATAAAGCAAAATTACAAGTGGAACAATAATACAATAAATGGACTGGAAGAAATGTGGAGTTACAGAGAAAAGGATGACTTTCATATTTGGCTTAGACATTTCCTGTTATTTGAGTAGTTTACAAAGAACATGTGATATTTTGTAATTTTAGAAGAATAATAACTATAACTTTGAATCTTAGGATCCATATGTGTGTTTGTGTATTGTGAGATGTGTAAAAGATGCTAGCCAGATGTTTACAGCTCATTTCTCTAAGTGGTGTGATTTAATAGATTGCACCTGCATCAATAAATAACTGTTATTCTTATAGTAAACTCTAAGTTACCCGGTGCTGATGATCCTGTCTGCAGATGGACTGACTACATAATATAGGGAACTGGGAAATTTCTCACTTTCACAGCATGTAGAGTGTTGGCTGTTGAGATGGGAGTTGATTGAGCCAAAAGATCTAGAAAAAGTGCTGTACTCAAAGCTTGATTTAGAGGCCTGTAGCTTGGCATCCTTCTGTTCCTATCAGATTCCAGGGCCAAGGCCATCTCCTTTTCCAATCCTATTGGGGCTACAAACAGGATCACTCACTGTTGGTTACCAAGTCTGGGAGAACACATCACAGGGCTTTGCTTCATCATGTCTGCAGCTTATGCACAAGCCAGCACTGATTGTAGTTGGCTTTTATTATGGTTTTATGTCATCTGTAATCCCTTTATACTCAGTGACTCATAAAAAATTAATAGTTGCTGCTGTGTAACAAACCACCCCAAAATTTAGTGGTTTGAAGAAAGACTCATGCATGACTTCGTGCAAGCGTGGAGTTTACTTGGACAGGTTCCGTTGAGCTTGTTTGTACTTCTGCATGCTAGTTGGAGGCTGCTGTTCTAGAACGGTCTCAGCTAAGAAGACTTAGCTATCTCTGTTCCACACAGTCTCTCATCCCCCACTTGTTTTCACCCCATGCTGTTGGCTAAGGTAAGTCAAAACACAAGTCTGGATCCGAGGGATGCAGAAATTGACTCCAACTCTTGAAGGAAAGAGTACAAAGTCACATTGCAAAAGACAAGAATAGAAGAAGAGGTGAAAAAGTGGGGTTTCTTTTGCCATCAATCTACTGGAAGTCAATTACATAACCCTGCTAGTTAAGGAATCTCTGCAAGGCATGAGAACCAAAACATAGATAGTTATGTAGAACCAAAACATAAATAGTCACCCTACAGAACCATTTTGTGAACTGTCATTTTGCCATCAAGGTAGTTTTTGGTGCACACAGAGTTAAATCTTGATGGGTGTCCAGGAGTCTCCTCTCTGTCTAATTGAGTGTCCCTCTCTTTTCCTAACCAGTCTGACTTATCTTTCCCACTTTTCTCCCCAGGCCCCTTGTTGGTGCGACATTTCACATAAGATTGTTTTATTGCCCTAAATCACTTTGTCACCAAAGGTGAAGAGAGAAAGAAACCATGGAGTGAAGGGGAGGGGAGTATTCCACTAGACTTACCATAAAAAAAATTAAGCTCTTTTTATTTGGGGTAACAAGAAAGCAGATGACAGATGGGTGAGCCTCTTTGGAAATGAGGACTCATGTCCACAAAGCCATCCTGGTGAATTCTCCCCATGTTAAGATTCCAGCCATGTTTGTTGCTGGTCAGCTGCAGATGTGCCCTCTTCTCTCTGATGCCTTTTCCTCTTCAACCACTGTGTAAGGGAAACAATGGAGTTCTTTAGCTCCATTGGTTCCTTTCCGGGCCAAATGATGACATCATGAAGGCATCTGATTTTCCCCCTACATAAAAGAAGATTAATGGCTAAGACCACAAGAGAAACTATTGTTTTGCTAGCTGTGTTCAAATCAGTGGTTAAAATACTTTCTTTCACAAAATGCAACATTGCCCCAGAGGTAACAAAACACCCTTCTTTAGTGATGTGCCTTGCCTTCTTGAGAAAGACCACACACAAGGAAACTGAGCCATGCCCACAGTCAATGCCCCTGATTGTCCTGGATCCAGATTCCTCACCAGTAGCCCCAGCTGCCAGGAAATCGGAACTGAATATGGAAAAGCCAAGATGAAATAAGCCCATTTGGGCCACTGTCAGAAAAAAAATTCTATTTTTCAAATTCTAAGTTACTTACTCATCAAGAGAGCCAAAGATGCTAGAACTTGAAACCTTGAAAGTGTCGAGGTGGACTGGTGCCCGCACTTTATCAGTTGGGCTTCATGCCCTTTTTCATAGCGATAAATGAAGAGACCATCCAAAAAGCAGTGGATAAATCTTACTTCTGAGATTGTGATTCCAATCGGTTCATTATGTTGTCTGTCATGGAACCTCTGGCATTCATTCTCCCAGCTATAAGCAGAGCCACCTCTCTATTCTATGGAGTCCTTAGGTCTTAAAGTTGTGGGCAGGAATTTGTCAAGGCCAGGAGCACATAGGGTTCCCGTGGGTGGCTTCTCCACATGGATGACCAGCTGCTCTGGGATGAACAATAACTTCAGGCTGTCAGACTCTGTTCTTTGGACAGCGCCAAACATTTGTTCTGCAAAGCGAATGCAAGATGGGGTGCTTCCTCTTTGAATTAGATTTGGCAAGGGCCTTATTGTTTATGTAAACAATAGTGAGAAAGGTTACACATGCCTTTTTTTTTTTTTTGAGTCGGAGTCTCCCTCTGTTGCTCAGGCTGGAGTACATAATCATGACCATCACAGCTCACTGCAGCCTTGATCTCCTGGGCTCAGGCGATCCTTCCACCTCAGCCTCCTGAGTAGCTGGGACTACAGGTGCATGCCATCATGCCTGGCTAATATTTTGATTTTTTAAAAAAAATTTGTATACATGAGGTTTTGCTATGTTTCCCAGGCTAGTCTCGAGTTCCTGGGCATGAGCATCCACCTGTCTCGGCCTCCCAAAGTACTGGAATTACAGGCATGAGCCACCGTGCCTGGCCAGGCTACACATGAGTTTTTAAACAACCTTTCTCCCGAACCAGTAAAACATTTCTATTCTGAAACACCAGGTACCAGTGGTTGAGTTTCTGTACTAATGTTGAACCAATAGACGTTTTCAAGATTATGAAAGTATCCTATGCTGTGCTATGCCACATAGTAGCTGCTTGTCACATGAGGCTACTGAGTACCTGACCTGTGGCTACTGCAACCAAGGAACTTTTACATTTTATTTCATTTTCATTTATTGAAATGTGAATAGCCACAGGTGTCATCTATGCAACTTTGGCAGTTATGCAGTTTCTTGTAAAGTTTAACATACACTGACTGTAAGAGCCAGCAAGGCTGCTCCGAGGTATTTGCCCAAGAGAATTGAAAGCATATGAACACTCAGAGAATTTTATGCAAATGGTGGTAGCTACTTTATTCCTAATAACCAGAGATAGGAAACCTGTAAATGTCTATCAACTGATGAATGAAAAAAACAAATGGTGGTATATCTGTATAATGGAGTACTAATCAGAGGTAGAAAGAAACACATTTCTGGCTGGGTGAGGTGGCTCATGCCTGTAATCCCAGCCCTTTGGGAGGCCGAGGTGGGAAAATTACTTGAGCCCAGGAGTTTGAGACCAGCCTGGACAACATAGTGAGACCTTGTCTCTACAAAAAAAAAAAATCAAAAAATTACTTGGGCATGGTGGCATGCACTTGTAGTCCCAGTTACTCAGGAGGCTGAGGTAGAAGGATCGCCTGAGCTCAGGAGGTCGAGGCTTTGGTGAGCCATGATCAGGCCACTGCATTCCAGCCTGGGCAACAGAGTGAGACACCGATTTGTTGTTGTTGTTTTTTAACTATACTTCTACAAAGCTGGCTTTAAAAAGCTCTATATAGCTTTTAAAATGAAAATTATAAAATTTATTTCATATAGGTTTCTCTCTTTACCTGCTTAAGATGGCCACAGAAAACACTAAGAACCAAGTTGTAGGTAGCTTCATTAAGTCTGCTGGTGAAATTAAGCCCTCCCAGGTCTGTTAGGTCCATAATTTGAAAGAATACAAGTAATCTTCCAAGAAACAAGTTGCACCCATGGAGTTGTAGTTCCACATGTAACAATGACATCAAGCCAATGGCAGACATGATTATTTCATGAGTTGCCTTTGCCCTTTCTGAATTAGAACATTTTGTGCTCAGCGTAGACTTAACACCAGGGGCACAGACAAGTGTCCTGTGGAAACCCATGACCCCCACACTGGACCATGGGACAGGAGTGGAGCCATCTAGGCCCTGGACACAGCACTGCTGGGGTTAACCTGTCCTGCTTTGAATGCTCACAGCACCCCAAATCTTGAAGTTAGAGGGCCAATTTTCACTATAGCAAGAACCTCACTTGGGGGGATGAGATTGAGCCCACTAGACTGCTAGGAAGGTGCATTCTTAATGGAGGGTGCAATAAAAGCACTGGTAATAGTTGTAAAGATTGCAGGAGACCAGACACTCCCAGGAGCAGTGAAGGACTCATGCCACCCCTAATTCAGAACCTCAAGGAAATTACGTATTTCATGAAGAGACTCTGACTCCTAGTCACTAGCTATTAGAATCCACAAGTGGAATGAGAATTCCTTGCATCTGGAGTTACTTCATTTCCTGAGGTCCTTTCCTGCCAGGAGGAGTGTCCTTACAGAATCCACCCACCAGGTGTAAGCTTTGGGAGATGGTGGCTGCTCAACGTTCAGAAGGTGGGTGAGGGAGACAGCTGAGAAAGTCAAAGAATTATGCACATGCATTCCCCTCCTGTTTCCTCCTAAAACCCCACAAAAATATAGTAAAGGTCATGTTTGCCATTTGTTTTATTTGTTCTTTTGTTATAATTCTCCAAGGGCAAATAGAACAGAAGACAAGACAATAGCACAAAAAAGGTTTTCATGCTGAAGAGCAGTGGTACCAGTTGTAACTGAGCAATCGGAAGAGAGAATGGGAGGCCCTAAGTCGTCAGCAAAGAAAACAAAGTAGCAGCTGGATTTGAACCACAGACAGCAAGGATGCTCAGGGATTAATAGCCCCAGCACTCTAAAAGAGAGTTGAGGATGGGCTAAACATAGGGGGACGGGTTGAAAGTCAAGGCCAGGTGTGGTGGCTCATGCCTGTAATCCCAGCACTTTGGGAGACCAAGGCAGGAGGATTAGTTGAAGCCAGGTGTTCAAGACCAAGAAATTACTTATTTCATGAAGACCTCCTTTCTCAAAAAAAAGTTCAGAGAACCCTAGATCTCCTTGCCCTACCCCCACAGCACAGCCCAGGGACCCCAACTCCGTTCTGGCAGAGACTAGAGGTTAGTCTCTGAAGGGAGCACAGATGGGCTCTGGACTGGACAAAACAGCACCTCTGGGGAGCACCGTCCTGAAGGCACCCAGGAGAATAAGAGGACACCCACCCTGCTTCTGCCATGTGGCTTCCAGAACCCCAGGCTCTGAGCTTTCAGAATGAGATTGCTGGAGTCTGGGAATCTGAATCAGCATAAGAAAGCAATTCCCCAATTACACAGCTCAGGAAACACACCCACAGCGGGTGTGTTTTATCATCCCCATCCTCCTATATGGAGCTTCAACCAGCTTTTTAGAATATGCAGGGAGCCAAAGACTTTTTTTAAAAAATCATCAAAACCTAGAAAGGATTAAGAGCAATTTCTTAGATGAAACAAAAATACAATGCTTAAAAAAAAGTAATGTGGCCGGGCTCAGTGGCTCAGCCTGTAATCCCGCACTTTGGGAGGCTGAGGTGAGTGGATTGCCTGAGCCCGCGGGTTCGAGACCCGCCTGGGCAACTTGGCGAGGCCTCATCTCTACAATAAATAAAAAAAAAATTAGCTGGGTGTGGTAGCACGCTCCTGTAGTTCCAGCTACTTGGAAGGCTGAGGCGGAAGGATCGCCGGAGCCCAGCAGGTCGAGGCTGCGGTGGCCGGGAGCGGCCACTGTACTCCATTCTGGGCGACAGAGTGAGACTCCAACTCAAAAAGAAAAAAAGTAA